>JBBDGP010000064.1:570000-785000 GCA_037952835.1 Lithobates septentrionalis
ACGTGATTTTGCTGTGATTTGCGTTTTTGCCTTTTTCTTTGGACAATTTGTTGTTGAGCAGATTAAAAAAAAACACAAATTGCTGCAAAAACGCATTACATGCCCTTCTGCAGCTTCTCTATTGAAGTGTATTGAACCAAAGAAGCACCGTTTTGCGTTAAAAAGAAGTCCCTGACCCTTTCCAAATATGCAGCAGGTAAAAAAAGCATAGATGTGAACGTGTCCCATAGGAAACCATGTAAATGACCTGTAGTGCGTTTCTGCAAAAGGCACCAAAAAACACAGGTGTGAACCAGGTCTAAGATGTTTAGAAACATAATGGGGTTAAAAAACTAAAATTAGCCCTTTTTATAGTACAAAAAAAAACAGATCACTACTGTAAGGGGTTCATTTTTTTTACTGTAGAACTGTGAAAGTAATATTTACAGTAGTGATTTGCTCTTTTTGTACTATAAAGGACTCATTTTAGTTTTTTTTTAACCCCATTATTTTACTGGCCGATTAATCGATTATGAAAATAGTAATCGATTAATTTAATCGATTAGTTGTCGATTAATCGATTAGTTGTTTCAGACATTATAAATGGGCACTGATTGGCATATACCTGGTGGTCTAGGGTGGCATACCTGTTGGGGTTCCTTTGTGGTTATCCCTGGTGGTCCTCGGCAGGCATCCCGGGGGGGCTGCGCTGATAAACAATCAGCACAGACCCACCCCCCCCCCCCCCCTGCAGGAGAGCAGCCAATTGGCTCTCCTCTACCCACGTCTGTCAGATGCGAGTGAGGAAAAGACAATAAACTGCTCTTCCTGTTTACATCATGATCAGCTGTGATTGGACATGGCTGATCACGTGGTATAGAGCCTCTGTCAGAGGCTCTTTACCGAGATTGGTGATGCGGTGTGTCAGACTGACACACCAACGATTGGCGTGCAATTGCGGCTTATCCTGCTGGATGTCATATGACACCCAGTCAGGATAACTGAACCACTTCCCAGCCGCCATTTTTCTATAGGCCGGATGGGAAGTGGTTAAAGTAATTGTTTTTTTTTAAACAAACATACTTACCTGTTCTGTGTAATGGTTTTACACAGAGCAGCCCTGATTCACCTCTTCTGGGTTCCCCCCACTGACGCTTCTGGCTGATACTCACCCTGTGAGGTAGCAGTAGTCACTCTGCAGAGGTCCAACACACCCTCTACTGAGTTCGATCTATAACCCTGCAAGCACAGAAACTCATGCTCTCTGCTGACTGGAGAGCTCTGACTCAACAGGGGGTGTGCTGAACTCCTCTGCAGAGAGACCACTGTTTCCACACAGAGAGCAATGGTTCTGCTTTATAGCATACTGGTAAGGCACAAGCTTTTTTTTTTTTCTTGGTGGGGTGGGGGCTGTTTTTGCCTTCTCAAGAAGAAAACAGAACACAAAACAAGAACTAATACATTGAACATATTTTGTTTTAATGCACCTGGAATACAGTTTAGATTTAATGGAAAGTTCAGTTCAGCTGTATTCATACCTGTCCCTTCTGAGAGGGGTTACATTAAAAAAAAAAAGTGTTACTAAACCCAATAGTAAAATAGTCTGTATATGCAGTAAAAGCAAGCTTGTTCTACTCTGTGGAACCTAAGGGGTTAATCTTGCACAGTGTGTAAAAAGGCGGTTTGATCCTGACTTCTCTGATCTGCTGCTGTCCCCAAACCATCTCTTGATAAGACAGAGCATTTTGAATCACTCTGCACATGCTCAGTTTGGGGTGTATGGCTAGATAAGGTATTTAGCAGTTTATATTTACTAAAATAATTGCATTTCCATTTTTTGTGTACTGTGGGAGACCAGATATAGTGAATGCAGGCTCCTGGATTTAGTAACACTTTAATGTGTGCGTTAACATGCATTGTATTAAGGTAGCACATTCAAATGAATGGACAAAAAGAGACATGCACAATTTCTCCTGACAGCACACAACAATGTGGTGATAGTGGTACACTGTGTAACACACACACACCTCTCTCCTGGCTTAAGGTGGCCATGCTCATTCCTCCACTAATATCTGTAAAGGTACAGCATAGCCACCCTTAGGCCCTTGAGACAACAGCAATGTAGAGGGGTAGATGTGTAGGTATTAGATGGACAAATGTAACCAAAAGAAAAGAAAACCAGGTCCTACTGTATACATATCCCGGTGATAGGGGAAAAAAAATGAAACCTTTATGAACTTACCAGAATTTGGTAATGTTGCTATAGCCAAACGGACCAATGCACACAAAGGAAGGATGGACCCCTGTATCGCTACTGGGATCCAAAAAAGTGGCTACTTCGGGCAACAATAAGTCAACACCAGGGTATGTATATTAAAAAAGTATAATGTATTTATTGTTTAATGAGAAAGACAACAAGGTCAATCGGACCTATTTGTTAGGATGAAAGGCCAGATGAAGCTACGCTGATTGGTCAAGCGAAACGCGTTGACGTCACAGCGGTCACGTGACGCCGGCCGGATGACACGTCCATCTCCCCATTGGTTATCGTCACGGTGAAGGAGACGAGTGTTGGGAAAATTGAGTAGACGAGCATCTTTACCGGCCCTATTGCTGCATCGCCATACTGAAGCCACGGCGGAGTAACCTCACAAGTCCCATGCCTTCAATGACCATAAGGCAATGATCAAAGACAGCATCATTACATGCTAGCACATAGGATAACATTAATGTGCGGTGAAACGAAGATGGCGATCCATGTATGCTGACCGGCCAGGCGGTAATGTACATCTTGCCTCTATATATCCTCTTCACCTTTCACCTGTCAGTCTACCTGCAGATACCTGTCCACTTATGCCTGATGCCACAATCTATGCCAGCATTAAGGGCTTTATATGTGTCACGTACCTGGTAGGTTGTGAGCCTGAAGTGCAGGAAAAGACCTCCCTTACAGCTCCCACTCCCGTTCCCCTGGAATGGAGACAGAGGGCCAGGAGTGAAGAGTGGTGTGGGTGCCTGGCAGGATCAACAGTTGCTGAAGGTCCAGTAGTGGTGGCACCCTCTGGAGTCAGAAGCCTGAGGAGTAGACTGGGGACAGAGACTGGAAAGCAGGACTGGAACCCAGCAGAAGGTAGCCAGGAACGCTGGGCTGGAACACAGCAGAAGGTAGCCTGGAACGCTGGGCTGGAACACAGCAGAAGGTAGCCTGGAACGCTGGGCTGGAACACAGCAGAAGGTAGCCTGGAACACTGGACTGGAACACAGCAGAAGGTAGCCTGGAACGCTGGACTGGAACCAGGAACAACAGCAGGTAATAGCAGACTGGAAGCTGGACTGGAACCAGGAACAACAGCAGGTAATAGCAGACTGGAAGCTGGACTGGAACCAGGAACAACAGCAGGTAATAGCAGACTGGAAGCTGGACTGGAACCAGGAACAACAGCAGGTAATAGCAGACTGGAAGCTGGACTGGAACCAGGAACAACAGCAGGTAGTAGACTGGAAGCTGATGAACACAGCGGAGGGTCAACAAGCCGGTAGTCAGTAACGTTCAGACAGCAGAGGTACCAGGGGTAATGCAGAGGGATGGTCAGGCAAGCCAAGAGGGTCTGGTGCAGGCAGATAGCAGGATCGTCAAACAGGAAGCCGGGTCAGATAACAGGAAACACAGATCAGATCAGGTAACACTCACAGAACGCTGTAGAGCAGACAGCGGGGATGGAGTGTGACAGGCAGGTTTAAATAGCCCGCCTGACACCAGCGGGAGTGCGCGCGCGCGTGCGTGTCCGCACCCGTGAACGCGCGCGCATGCGCAATGGGACCCGTGACCGGGTTCCCGTGCGCCTGGGACGCCGGTTACTGGCAGGATCTTCGTGACAATATGCCCTGTGAACACGTTTACTATACTGTATTACATACTTGATGAACTGACAGGAGTCTTAGCTATGGGATTGGACTGCCTTATGTGACCAAACAGATGATCTGGCGGATCAAGAGGCTACTACAGCCATTAGTTGCTGTATACTACACTCTGAGGGATTTTGGTGAGAGCGTTTGATTTTCCCGGTCGGGAATAACTTATTGAACCCAGCCATACCTGGACGACAGCACCATTTACCCAATAAACACATGTTCATTTAGCCCTAGTCCAGCATTGCCATTTATAACCATAGGTCATCCCATGGGGAGCCCTCACAGTGATACTGGGTACATCCCTGCATGAACATACACATGGGCTTTGATCCCCATATCTCCTGCCCATTCATTGGGTAGTTACGGAGTTCACCTGTGGTAATTGTACCCATCCTCACTGTGAGTGGTCTAGCCGGCGTCCGGACTCTCTGTGTTGTGGTTATGTTATGTATGTGTCCCTTGTGTGTTGTCTGTTTTTTTGTTTGTTCAGGTTTTTGTGAATTTTCCTGTTGTTTGATGTGTATTCACTAACCAAAGTGCCCACTAAGGTAGTGCTCTATTGTAGCACCTGGTGGTGCACATTAAGTACAAGAGCTAATGCCCTGCATGCGGATGCATTTTATGCGTATTGAAGCAGTGTTTTAATTAAACAATAAATACATTATACTTTTTTAATATACATATCCTGGTGTTGACTTATTGTTGCCCGAAGTAGCCACTTTTTTGGATCCCAGTAGCGATACAGGGGTCCATCCTTCCTTTGTGTGCATTAGATGGACAAATTATAAGTCTAATTCCAACTAACACTTTTAAAGGTTAACTCCACTTTTGTGGGGAAAGAAAAAAAATAATATAGCGTGTACAATTGCAACACAAGTCTTCGTAATTGAATGTTTTAAAAAAATTACCTTTCCTTTTCAATTTGCAGCCACTGTCATTTTCTATCTATGCAATATGGCTACATGGAGTTGTTCTGTACACAAAGAGTCTACTGACCACTCCCCAGAAACCTCATTTCCTGCTTGTGCGATTGGCTTACCAAGTTTCCCAAAAGTCTGCCTAAGATACAAGACAGATTCCAGGCATCCTCTGCAACAAAAATTTAATTTCTCTTCGTTCATTGACAGACACAGCGCTTCATTATTCAGAACCATAGGGTTATACTGCCCCCCACAGGAGTAGGACACTAGGCAGAAAAAAAAAGACTTGGCTATGCCTATGGGCAGTCCTAGGTGGTATACACCCCCCTCTCTGCTATAGGCCTTCAGTTTTTTTTTCTGCCTAGTCAGGAGTAAGGACCTAGTTCCCTGCTGGGATTTCTAGTCCTGGGAATTTTTTTGTTTAAATTTTCTTTTTTCCTACGGTAAGATCTACAATCAACTGCCAGGCTAGGCGACAATGACAGGCTGGACACTAAGATCCAGTTGTCTCCCCAGTCTGGCCAGCGAACGTGTGCAGACCGCAGCTACGCGCTAGGTCAGCTGCGACATAGCCCCACTGGACGGGGGCTGGCCCTGTGAGTTAAATGTCTTGCAAGGTGGCATACAAACAGGTTTTGGCCTGAGTCGCAGTGTTCCTCATGGCCGCCAGCTCCCCCCACTTCGGTGGTGAGGTGATGGGGGCGTTACCTGCATGCTTCGCTGGATCGGTAAGTATGGGGCCCCTCCTCTCCTTCCCTGGACGTGGTGTGGGGTACGGGTACTCCCTGGGGTGGTCACTCCCTCCGGGGTTTTCCTCCACCTCCCTCCCCGGGTGGGGCCCAGGCTTCTGGCCTAGGTGCTTTTTGGACACACTGCCCCCCTTCCACCCTTGGGGTTGCTACTGAGGGGGTTTCCCTTGGGCCCACCTGCTGCAATGGTTGGGCCTAGGAGGCGGGTGACCAGACGTCCGCGATCGTGGGATCCGTAATTTGTAAAATCCTTCCGTAATTTGGGCCGCGGCTTTGTGGCCTACCAACCGGGTGCTGGGTGGGAGGCCGCCACTTTCCGTTTTTGGTCCTCGACTACCCCGAGGGGCAACGTGGCTCCTATACAGACCTTGACAGATTTCAGTTGGCTTCTATACTATCTGAAGTCTGCTTTGGCCCCTTCCCTAACATTGGAGTATCTAAGCCTAACCCGGGCTTCAGCTCTGGCCAGAATGTTCCTTTCTCTGGACAAACTCCAGAAGTTGCATTCTGCGTTTTTCATTTACTGTTGTCCGGCAGGTGGGACTCCCTGTGGACCTGCCTGTGGGTGTTGGGTCTGATGGTATCTACCTTTTGAGGTCTGAAGGCCTATAGCAGAGAGGAGGGTGTATACCACCTAGGACTGCCCATAGGCATAGCCAAGTCTTTTTACTGCCTAGTGTCCAACTCCTGTAGGGGGGGCGGTATAACGCTATGGTTCTGAATAATGGAGCACTGTGTGTCAATAAAATCAGAGAAATGGATTTTACGGTAAGTGAAAAATCCAATTTTTTGGTGGGATATTTCCGATAGGAACACAACTAAAAAGGGATGCAGACCCAGCAGATTTCCTTATTAGTGCTCTGCAGCTGCCACAGCTGACTGATAATTATGAAACCACTCCCATTAGACCAACTTGGCCCAGAGGAACAAACAGTGGTTTCTTCAGAATAACAAAAAGGTGGGAATCTGCAAAGATTATTATCCTTGTAATGTACATAGATCACGCAGGAAGGAATGTTTTCTCAACAAAAGTGGCATTACGCTTTAATGCCCCGTACACACGATCAGAAAATCATACAATAATCGTATCGTTAGTACAGATCTTTCGAGAGCCGATCAGGACAGTTCATCTGATATTATTTGATCAGACATGCACGAAAATATTTTTCGTGAGATGCCAGATCGTATGATTTTCGTTTAATCAGTACAGCTGTCGTTTGAAAATGCATTACAACACAGGACATCACTTCCAAATTTTTATTCTGTTGTACGAGTATGTGTGACTTTAGTAAACTCATCAGATTTGATCTGAGATTTACATGCAAAAAAAATCCACGGATGATCATTTGTCCGATAATCTCATCTTGTGTACCGGGCTTAAGCTGTTCCCATGGTAAGCACCGTTAAATGGTTTGTCTCAACCTTCTGTCACCTTTGCTCGATGGCTTGGTCTGGTAAAGATCGACGCTGAAAAATTAGAGACTTTCCAGCAGGATCATCAGGTAAGATGGCTGTATTATTACTAGTGACAGATTGCATCATTTGTCTTTTTATTTTGTTCTACTTTAAAAAAATGAGACACAAAAACAGAAAAAAAAGGGTCAGTTTTATTATATTAAACACTTTTTTTACAAAAATGTTTCCATGTTTTGTTTAAACATCTACATTTAGTGGAAGAAAACCAGGAATAGTCTAGAAATGGTCCACAGTTAAGGCAGAGAACAAACATTATTATAATAATTATAAAACAAAAACCATGTGAGAAAGTTTTGGTGAAATAGAAATGTAGTTCATTCCTCTGCTGAATGGATATCCAGTCCTTAAATGAACATCACCCACAGTAAACACCTTACCCTCAAGAGCAAGTCAAGGAAATGTACAGCAGCCTCTATTGAAACTGAAGGAAAACATGATAATGTGCATTAGAACCCAGGCTGAAGTGTACTTTGTAGTGCGTGTTGAAAAGGTCGTGTGAACGGGCCACATAAACCCTCATTTACATTGACTGTGGCTTTTAAATTATGCAACTGCCTCAAATTGCACAAAAGCAGCATGTCAGTGCAGCTTGAAAGACATTTGTGCAGCTTCATGCACAGATATCTACGCAAGTCACACCTGAAAGTAGTGCAGAAATTACTTTTTCAAATTGATCTGGCACCGCAAAGTTGGTGTGGCACCAATTTGAACAGTGTGATTGCCGGCAATAGGGTGAAACCTGTCAAATCACATGACAAGGCCCTTCAATGTGACTGAGGGCTAAGGGAAGAGATGCTGTGGCTGAATAAATCCATCAGCATACTTCACTGACTAGGAAACAATGCTATAAAAGCTTTAAGGCACAATGTGCCTCATGTCTCAGTAACATGACTAGGTTCTGGAGAAATGATGTGGGTTCACTAAAGCTTCAGGCTGGGTTCACACTACTGTGCAGCAGACCCCTGCTGTGACCCGTTCCATGCTACGATGGGAAACCCAGCCTTATTCCACACACTGCTGCCTCCAAGATATAGGCCAGCGAGTCTCAGCTCCATCCCTCAAGTATTCCAACAGGCCATGTTTTTAGCATCTATAAGAACAGCGGCAGTAACACACATTCAAGTAAATCTGTCACAGAGGAAACACAGGGGGCTCCTACTGAAATTTCCAATTGCCTGAGCGGACTCATGTAGGGGTGTCTCCCTGACCCAGAACAACCATGCAGCTAAAGTACTCAGACTTTCCTGGTTTTGGGTCAGCAACTCACAATGTATGGATGCCAAATTATGAACATAACAGCCAGGCAATGGCACTTTTAGAAAGTGGTCAGCAGTGGTAGCCCCCATTGTCTTGCAATGACAGGTCTACTTTAAATTAGGAGGATGAAAACGAACAAAATTGGAGTTGGAATGTGTAGACAACAGGTACATTCAAAAGTAGACTGCTAACGTGGGAAATGCAGGAACTGCCATGGCCTCCTGAAGATGGCAGTTGCCTGGCTTTGTGCTAGCTTCAGAGCTATAATTGTAAAGTATTGAAAATAAACAGAGTTATAGTGGTCTGCAAAGGTTCCCATTTATCCATATGGGCAGGGGGTAGACAACCTCAGCAGAGCTAAAAGTACAAAATCCCAGGAGCCATGGACCAGAAGATCCTGCTTCTAGGATTGGTGGCTGTCAGAGGCATATTGGGATTTGGTTGCCTACTCCTGGTACATGTAGCAGTAGTTCATCACATTCCACTCAACTTGTTCTATAACGCTGAAGACAAGTTATAGTTTATCCAAGGCACTTCTGAGTGTTGGGAAAATACCCTTGCACTTATATCCACACACATCACCAACACCTTAAGGTGGTACTAAAAGGTCAGACTTTTTTTTTTTTTTAAGTGTTTGCAAACCCTTAGGCTGGGTTCACACTGGAGAATGCAGTGTCCCACAGCAGGAGTTCAGTGCGTCTCCATTCAGTTTCAGGTCCAATTTCAGCCCAAATTTTTGGCTGAATTCAGACCGGAAACAGATCAAGACACACAGGGCTCCTGTGCAATTCGCATCGGAGCTGCTGCTGCAATGTGTGAACCCAGCCTGACATATACCCAGTGAAGTGACTGGCCTCAGGCGATACATAGAGATGAAACAAATCCCACAGGAGTTGTACCTGTCTAGCTGCAGTCATCTGTTCAAAGTGCAGAATTTATAAAGCTTATCTGAACATATTGGGAAGAGCTCAGTGAGAACTTTGAGATCTGATTGGATAAAAGGAGGACCCCCACAGGAATAGAGCCAAGGCATCAGATCACTTTTTTCTCTTGCTTGGTGTTAAGAAAACTTGTCAGAAGTGACTCATGCTGATAAAAGGAATTTAGACAGAAATGACACTTTGTACTTGTCTCAATTAAGAGCACTCACTATAGAGGGATATGCTTTGTTCATATTCAATTTCTGAGGTATACAACCACTTTAACCTTAATGCATTCCCTGCCAAATACATGTCTCAGTAGTTGCATCGCGGCATCACCCCCTTTATACTTACCAAAGTCTTATCTCAATTAAGCACAGTGCCCATTTGCAGCAGAGTTGGTCTCCCTCCTCACAGGCTCAGAGACAGCAGCGGGAGCCAGTGGCTCCTGCTGTCAATCAAATTCTGTGAGGTGGGGCAGTGCTGACACACATGGATGCACCACCATAGGAAGCTGGCAAGGGCCCACCAATAACAGGTGGTTCCAGATGGCTCTATGCAAGGTGAGGGCCCCCCCCCCACATGGATTGCAACTTAAAGGATCTGCTGACAGCTTGGTGCCAGATACCACAGCATACCTTCAGGGGTCAAGTGGCCCTGACCTGTCATGCCTCAACAGGTCAGGGCTGTTTTGGCAGCAAACCAGCCTACTCAAGATTAGGTGGGTGGTATTGTCCTGACATTCATCAGAACTGATGATGTATGTGGAATAAGCTATAAAACATCAGGCATTCCAGCCAACCAAAACCCATTTTCAAAAGACCTCTTCATAGGCAGCCAACATTTCTCCCATGACAGTTTTTCATAAAGGATTCAGAGCTTTATTCACAATGTGTGTATAACTATGCTTTTTAAATGGTAGTCCAACACTATTTTCATAGAAGGTCTATACTATTAGTTGTACAAAAACATTTCCGATAAAATACAAAAATTGTACTCCACATAAAAAGTTGCCACATGGACAGTCTCTCAGATTCAATCTCACCATACGGCACCAGTGCTTTATACTTTACATTTCCACAGTAGAATGTTTATAGGAATACAGTTTAAAAGTTCTGTAGTGGTTAGTGAATACCCCCGACAATGGAAGGTGGCAGTTGTGCGTTCTGAATACAATTCTTTAACATCGGACACACTATAGCCTGCTGGACCAGTGATCTTCCTCTTCTCCCATTCTTTACCTTTAACATGGTATCAATGTACTGGTCAACAAGTTCTCACTGTACCTTCTCAGAAAAGACTTGAATGTTGTTTGGAGGTACATAAAACCACACTAATTCATTAGAGGACAAACTTCGACATCATTACATGGTGACAAAAAAAGAAAAAGGTCAGATGACATTATGTGCACTACTACAACTAAATCTTTAAAGGGGCTCTCCATACAGCAAGGGCTTTGTTTCTCACCCACATCAGATAAAGTCCTGCTATAAACAAGATCTGCCTTGACCACGTCTCGCTGTAAATAAGACCCGCCCAAGACAAAGAGGAGAGGCAGTGACATCTGTACCGTAGAAAGAGTTGCGAAAGTTTTACAACTGTTATCAGAGACAGCTTAGTATCTTGGCCTCTGCTTAATCTTCACCTGCCATTGTGCTGCACATGTGATCAGTTATGACACCAGCCCTTGGACAGTTTAGAGTACAAGCAATGTGACAGTTACAGAAATGGCAGGCCTGGAATGTAACTAACTTTTTTTGAAACTGTTAAATTTATGGGTTTACTCCTGCTTTAAGACAAAAAAAAGGCAGAAAAGTCAGCTGATGGAAAATCTGTATCAAATGGACCAAAACCTCCTAGCCCACAGCATGTCAGATTACAACAGTGAGTAGGAAACAAAAAAACATCCCAATCATTATAATCCAACAGATATAGCAAACAAAAACACATATGACTGGTCTTGATGCCACAGATTAGTACCATTATTTATAATCATAAGAGTAATACTATGAGAGGAAACAATGCTGTCCAACAATTGGATTACCATTACTCTCTTGAAATAGAAGTTCCCATTAGGATTTAGCAAGTGCATAGACAAGAAATGTGATGCAGTTCATGGAAAATTTGTTCATTCTCACTAGAAGACACTATTCAACAGCCAACATTCTGTACATGATCAAAAATTTCTAACTCTCATACTAACCATACAAGACACCCACTATTCTTCCCCAAAGACATTTACAACATCCCACCAGCACACAATATAACAATCCTCCCGTGAGGGAAAGTATTTTAACAGCTTGGTCACTTATCTGGGAGAAAAGTTAATTTCATTGAGGCTGGGTTCACACCTATGCGAATTGAATGTGGGTGTCTCTGCATACAATTCCCATAGCAGGAGAATAGGACCTCTCTATGGAGCCGGTTCACATGTCTCCAGGGTGGCTGCGGAGTGCACTGCACAGAAATGCTGTGTGTCTTTGCCTCCGTTTCAGGTCCGAATTCAGGCAAAGATTCTACCCTGATTTATCCCTGAAACAGAGAACAGGGACTGACAGCGTTGCTGTGCGATCCGCGGCCGTTTTAGGTGTGAACTAAGCCCAAGTTAAAGGTTAGCAGGTCTCGATCATAAAAAAAAAATAATAATAATAATAATATGATTGCGGCAGTAGGCTGACATTAAAGTGGTTGTAAAGGCAGAACTTTTTTTTTTTACTTACCTTACTGTATTCTATGCAGTAACAAAAAAATATCTGCATGCAGTCGAAGTGTGTCCTATTGCACAGAGCAGGTAAGTATAACATGTTTGCCTTTTTTTTTTAAAAGTGCCTTAAGAACCCATTTAGGACAGCAGAGAGGGAAGTACAAGTAGACTTGAGAAAGGGGGGCACAGCCCTGAAACACATCAACAATGTGAACCCATTACAGCATTCCAGGAAGTGCTCTGTAAGCATTTGCAGCCGCTGACAGCAACTTTACCAGCCTTGTGTACAACACTGACCAGATACAGTGCAAGCGGCCCCTCTCTGGTTTACCGGCACAAGTGGTCTGGAACAGCCCAGCAGCACTAATCTCATCACCTACAGCTCAATCCCTTCAGGGATCAAGCTTGAAACGAAATAACGAAGCCTTACAATCATTATAGAGATGTAAAAACCACCAGTACGTTCTTTACCATCAACTGCTGATGTGACGAGGGTAAATAGAAAAGGTGGGTTGTTTGCTTCACAACCACCAGCTCAAACTGCCTCGTTTTATACACTAGGGGTAAGAAGTACTTGGGGAGGCACTCAGAAATTTAGGAATGTTCAAAAAAACAAAACAAAAAAAAAAACCCCCACAACAGGCATACAAATTTGCTTGAAACTAAAGCAGCCATACAGAACAGTGATACTGACAGGAACTGCACAGTAAAACCATTTTATCGCTCGGCACAGCCACTATACCCATTTAGAAAGGTGTTTTTTTTTTTCACTTGACCCCCCCTCCCTTTAAACAACCAGAGCTGTTAAGTAAAAAACTATACATAAGAATCATCTTTTCTTACAAAAAGTCAGGAAGCCTGCAGGCATTTTACTGGCTGTGCGTGGAAGGTTTAAAACACAAACATACTATATTATTAAGTGGTTGTTGGAGAGAGAAACTGTTCAGCATTAAAATATCCACAACCTTATACACTAAAAATTACACTTCAAGAAATCATTACAAATATAGTAGCTATTTTTTTTAATAAAAATGCTAAATAAAAATGTTGATTCTTAGGTGACGTTCATTTTAGATGCTAGTAGGCATTAAGAAATAATCTAAATATGTTATAGATTTCCCATCATCTCATTTTAATTGTACACCTATTTACATATACAACACATGTGCTGGAAGGGATTGTGGTGTAGTGTTTTAGCAGCTCGATTCCACTGTTGCAGCCACTTTGCCAGTTCTTCTTTGTACTTCTTTTTTTGAACTTTTTTCTTTATTTTTTTCCAGTTTTTCTTGTGCTTTTTTTATTTCTTTGATTTTCTTCTTAATAGTGGCTCTGTCTGTCTGGCTTGCAACACCCAGGGCCTTTACATGTAAAAAGGAAAGAGAAAAGAGAATATACATATGTGTTAATACTGTTGGCAATACAGTTACCATTAGATAACTAATGGTATATATCATTGGTCTACAAACTACGGCACACTGACTGGATGCTGCCCCTTTATCTGGCCCTTGGGGCACTATTCCTCCCACAGACACCATCAAGCATAAATCCTCCTGCTGATATAAATAACAACGTGACACTATTCTTCCCATGCAAGAACATATTTGGGGGGCAAACCATACAATGCGGGGTACTTTGTCGCAGTAAGTGGGCTTAGCACTATATGACCATATAGTGTGACCAAACCCCCGTATCTTTTGAATATGTTCAGGTGTTTTTAACTAGCCCTGCAGGAAATGTCATCCTTGTATGTGTGCGCTGTAAAATATTTTGTACTATTCTTCCCATGGACACCAAAGATGGGACACAATTCTTTCCACCGATACCAATGATGGGGCACTATCGCACCCACTGATACCAACAATGAAGCACTACTCTGCCTATTGACCCCAATCATGGGGCACTATTGCACCCACTGATACCAACAATGATGCACTATTCTGCCCATTGACCCCAATCATGGGGCACTATTCTTCCCCATAGTGACCACAGGCACAATGTCATTTTTTTATTTTTATTTTTTTTTGAACTCTCACTGACCACCAAGTCGAAGGCATTTTCTATTCCCAATGGCTACAGTCCGGCCCCTGTCTGAAGGACCATAAACTGGCCCTTTGTGTAGAAAGTTTGGGGACCTCTAGTATACATGGACCATACAGAAACCACAAATGATTTTAGTCCATCTCCAGTCAAAACATTCTTTCATAGTTTGGATAGTGTGTGGATGGGGTAGAACGTCCATCTACTTTTTATTGTGTACCAGGAATATGCATCAAACTTGTTTTGCAGCTCTGGACTCCTAAAACCAATGACTAGAGTAAGCTTTGTGTTGATATCTAAATTGTTTTCTCAAGATACCTACATCTCATTATCCAGCTTCACTATATCTGGACTCTAATACTGGTTTGACACTTTCATTACTAGATTTCTTGTTTTCTGCTCCAAGTGCCCAGCCATGGTCTCCATGTACCAGATAATTGATACCAGACCAGGGAATCCAGCACTCCACAATCCTGTTTCTCCATCAAAAATTACTTTCCCTGCTATCTGTGTTAACATATGGGAAATTTGTTTACCTCCTGACAGGAAGTGAGGTAAAATTCACACCAAAAGGGATACAGGCAGCATTACAAAATTATAGTACAGCGAGGGATAGTGAACACCTCCCCTTAATATTTTCTTGCCATTAATGCTCCCATGAGGGAAATCTTCCCCCTCACCTCCTGTCCTGCTGATGGGTGTCAGACAGAAGAGGAAGAGAAAAAAAAATTCTCTATGGTGTGTGCAGACAGCATGTAGAATCTAAATTCCAAAACAGTTGGGACACGGTGTAAAATTTTGATAAAAACAGAATGAAATGATTTGCAAATCTCAAACCCATATTTTTATTCGCAATAGAAAACATAACACTGAGAAAACAGAAAAATTACGTGATTTTGAAATGGATGGCAGCAACATTCCTCAAAAAAGTTGGGACAGGGCAACAAAAAGCTGGCAAAGTAAGTGGTACTAACATGGACGAGCTGGAAGAATATTTTGCAACCAATTCGGTGAATCGGCGACTGGTCCGTAACATGATTGGGTATAAAAAGAGCATCTTAGAGAGTCAGAGTCTCAGATGTAAAGATGGGCAGAGGTTCACCAATTTGTGAAAAGCTGCATCTAAAAATTGTCAAACAAATTGAGAATATTTTTTCTCAATGTAAAATTGCAAAGACTGTAAGGGCCAGTTCACACCACATGCAGTCCAGTGCGTTTTTTTCTGCATCAAAAATGCATAGAAAGTAGATTTGGTTTTCAATGGCATAGTTCACACCAGTGCTTGCAGCTCCAGTGCGTTCCAGTAAAAAAAAAAAAAAAAAAGTAAAACATGCTGCATTTTTTCTGCACTGGAATGCCATCTATAAAACACATCAAAAACGCACTGGAACGCACGTAAATCGCACTGCAACACACTTGTCTATATTTAAGGTTAACAAAAAAAGGGGGGGGGGGGGGGGAGCACTGGACTGCATCAAAAACGAACATGCAGAAAAGCACCTGGAACACATCCGGACTGCGTTTCTATGGTGTGAACTGGCCCTAAATACACTGCTCAAGGAAATTAAAGAAACACTTTGAAAACACATCAGATCTCAATGGGGGAAAATATCATGCTGGGTATCTATACTGCTATGGATTGGGTAATGTGTTAGGAACGAAAGGATGCCACATTGTAGGTTGATCATTTTCATTTCCATCAAAATGGAGGGCTGAATTCAAAGACACCCCGAAAATCAAAGTGAATAAGTGCCGGTTCACACAGGCGACTTAGCCACCTGACAAGTAGTGTCCCGTTCTGTACAATGAAACCGTTCTAACCGGAGCGACGCAAGTCGCTCCGACTTCGAAAAAGGTTCCTGTACGACTTTGGGAGCGACTTGCATTGACTTCTATACAGAAGTCGTTTTGCAAGTCACTGCTCCTGTCGTGCCCAGGTCGCCTGAGGCAGTCATGCTGCAAGTCGTGCTGCCTCAGTGTGAACCGACACTAAATGATGCAGCAGCCTAGTCCATTTTGCTGAAATTTTATTGCAGAAACTCAAAATAGTACTCGGTAGTTTGTATGGCCCCACATGCTTGTATGCATGTCTGACAATGTCAGGGCATGCTCTTAATGAGACGACAGATGGTGTCCTGGGGTATTTCCTCCCAGATCTGGACCAGGGCATCACTGAGCTCCTGAACAGACTGAGGCACAACCTGGTGGCATTGGATGGACCGAAACATAACATCTCAGAGGTCTTCTACTGGATTTAGATCAGGCAAGCATTGGGGCTATTCAATGGTATCAATTCCTTTACCCTCTAGAACTGGCTGCATACTCTTGCCACATGAGGCCAGGCATTGTCATGCACCAGGAGGAACCCAGGACCCACTGCACCAGCGTAGGGTCTGACAATGGGTCCAAGGATTTCATCTGGATACCCAATAGTCAGGATGCCATTGTCTAGCCTGTAGAGGTCTGTGCATCCCTCCATTGATATGCCTTCCCAGACCATCACTGACCCACCACCAAACCGATCATGCTGAACGATATTCCAGGCAACATAACCTTCTCCACGGCTTCTCCAGACTCTTTCATGTGTGCCCAGGGTGAACCTGCTCTCATCTGTGTAAAGCACCAGTGGCAGACCTGCCAATTCTGGTGTTCAATGGCAAATGCCAATCGAGCTCCACGGTGCTGGGCAGTGAGTACAGGGCCCACTAGAGGATGTTGGGCCACCCTCTGATTGTTTAGAGACATTCACACCAGTGGCCTGCTGGAGGTCATTTTGTAGGGCTCTGGCAGTGCTCATCCTGTTCCTCCTTGCACAAAGGAGCAGATCCCAGTCCTGCTAATGTGTTAAGGACCTTCTACGGCCTTGTCCAGCTCTCCTAGAATAACTGCCTGTCTCCTGGAATCTCCTTCATGCTCTTGAGACTGTGCTGGGAGAAACATTGCAGGTCCTCATGCTACCAGTAGTGACACCAACCCTAGCCAAATGCAAAACTAGTGAAAAATAGAAAAGTTGAGTAGGGTAAAAAGAGTCAGTGGCCACCACCTCTATAAAACCATTCCCGTTTAAGGTCATCTTATTGTTGCCCATCTAGTGCACCTGTTAATTTTATTAACACCAAAGCAGCTGACAATGATTAACAACCCCCTCTGCTACTTAACCGCTTCCCGACCGGCGCACGCCGATGTACGTTGGCAGAGCGGCACGGCTGGGCAAATGGGCGTACCTGTACGTCCATTTGAATTTCCCGCCGTGCCATCGCGCGCGCCGGCCAGGAGCTCCGTGAATCGGGTCGCGGGTCCCGCGGACTCGATCGCCGCACGGAGCGGATGAACGGGGAGATGCCGTTGTAAACAGCATCTCCCCGTTCTGCCTAGTGACAAGTGTCACTTGATCTCTGCTCCCTGTCATCGGAGCAGAGATCAGTGACGTCACCCACACAGCCCATCCCCCTACAGTTAGTAATCACTCCCTAGGACACACTTAACCCCTCCCCGCCCCCTAGTGGTTAACCCCTTCACTGCCAGTGTCATTTACACAGTGATCCGTGCATTTTTAAATCGCACTGATCGCTGTATAAATGACAATGGTCCCAAAAATGTCCGACATGTCCGCCATAACGTCAAAGTCACAATAAAAATCGCTGATCGCCGCCATTACTAGTAAAAAAAAAATTATTAATAAAAATGCCATAAAACTATCCCCTATTTAGTAAATACTATAACGTTTGCGCAAACCAATAAACGCTTATTGCGATTTTTTTTACCAAAAATATGTAGAAGAATACGATCGGCCTAAATTGAAGAAAAAAAATGTTTTTTTTATATATTTTTGGGGGATATTTATTATAGCAAAATGTAAAAAATGCGTTTTTTTTCAAAATTGTCGCTCTTATTTTGTTTATAGCGCAAAAAATAAAAATCGCAGAGGCGATCAAATACCACCAAAAGAAAGTTCTATTTGTGGGAAAAAAAGGACGTCAATTTTGTTTGGGAGCCACGTCGCACGACCGCGCAATTGTCAGTTAAAGCGACGCAGTGCCGAATCGCAAAAAACGCTCTGGTCAGGAAGGGGGTAAATCCTTCCGGGGCTGAAGTGGTTAACTGACCAGATCAATATCCCAGGAGTTTGACTTGATGCTATATACTCTGATTAAAAAGTGTTCCTTTAATTTTTTTTTTTTTAAATGTATCTCATCTACAGTACATAACGTCATTAAAAGATTCTATGAATCTAGAGAAATCTCGGGGCGCAAGGGCCAGGGCCAATATATAATATTGGATGCCTCTGATCTTTGGGCCCTCAAATGGCACTGCATTAAAAACGGGCATGATTTTGTGATGGACATCACTATATGGGCTCAGGAATAGTTCCAAAAATCTGAACATAGTATGTTGTGCAATCCAAATATGCAAGGCAACGCTCGATCATGCAAAGAAGAAGCCAAATCTCAACATGATCCTGAAACATCCTCTTCTCTGGGTGAAAGCTCAGTAAAACGGTCTGTTACAAAGTAAACTGTTCTGTGTACAGAAAAATCAAAATTTGATATTTTCTTTTTGGCAGCCATGGGTGCCACGTCCTTCATATTAACTGCTTGGTGACCAGCCGCCGCAGTACTGCGGCAGAACATCACGGCTGGGTGAAATGGCGCTACCTTACGTCGCTTCGCCTTTTGGCCACCAGGGGGAGTGGGCACCGCCAGAGGCGCGTGCCCGCCGGGCACCCGCGATCACTTGTGACAGATCAAGAACCGGGATCTGTGTGTGTAAACACAAAAAGCCCCGTTCTTTCAGGGGAGTAGAGACAGATCGTGTGTTCATACCAAGTATGAACACCGATCTCTTCTCTCTCCTCCTAGACAGTCCCATCCCCCCTACAGTTAGAACACACCTAGGGAACACAGTTAACCCCTTGATCGCCCCCTAGTGTTAACCCCTTCCCTGCCAGTGGCATTTACACAGTAATCAGTAGCACTGATCACTGTATAATTGTCAATGGTCCCAGGGGTGTCCAATTTGTCCGCCGCAATATCGCAGTCAAGGATAAAAATCGCCATTACTAGTAAAAATAAAAATGCCATAAGTCTATCCCCTATTTTGTAGACGCTATAACTTTTGCGCAAACCAATTATACGCTTATTGCGATTTATATTACCAAAAATATGTAGAATACATATCAGCCTAAACTGAGGAAAAAATTTGCTCTTTAAAAAAAAAAAAAAAAAAAAAAAGGGGGATATTTATTATAGCAAAAAGTACAAAATAGTGTTTATTTCAAAATTGTCGCTCTTTTTTTGTTTATAGCGCAAAAAATAAAAACCGCAAAGATGATCAAATACCAAAGAAAGCTCTATTTGTGGGAAAAAAAAAGGACGTCAAATTTGTTTGGGTACAACGTCACACGACCGCACAATTGTCAGTTAAAGCGAAGAAGTGCTGCATTGCAAAAAATGGCCTGGCCATTGAGCAGCCAAATCTTCCGGCGCTGAAGTGGTTAAAGAGCACAGGGACAATCTGTCTTGTCATCAGCACTCAGTTAAAAAGCCTGCATCTTTGATGGTATTGGGGTGCATTCGTGCATATAGAATGGGCAGCTTGCACATCTAAAAATAAGATGATTAATAAATAAGATGATGGCGCCTAGAGAGGCACCATCAATGCTAAAAGATATATCCAAGGTTTTATAGCAGCATATGCGCACATCCAAATGACCTCTTTTTCGGGGAAGGCCTTTCATATTTCAGCAGGACAATGCTAAACTGCATACTGCAGCTATGACAACAGCATGACATCATAGTAGAAGAGTCCAAGTGCTTAACTGGCCTGCCTGCAGTCCAGACCTTTCAAAGACTGAAAAGATTGGTTGCATCTTAAAACGAAAAATACGACAAAGAAGATCCAGGACTGTTGAGCCCTTGGAATCCTATATTAGGTAAGAATGGGGCAACATTCCTCTCCCAAAACTCTAGCAACATTTACAGAATGTTAAAAGAGGGGGATGCCAAATCGTAGTAAACATGGCCCTGTCCCAACTTTTTTTGAAACACGTTGCTGCCATCAATTTCAAAATTGCCTTATTTTTTTCTTAAAATGGCACATTTTCTCAGTTTAAACATTTGATATATCTTTTTTTCTATTGTGAATAAAATATGGGTTTATGAGATTTGCAAATCACTGCATCTTTTTTAAATATAGATTTTACATAGCGTCCCAACTTTTTTGAAATTGGTGTTGTAAACTCTCACCGAAAAATCTCAGTGGGGGTCACACAAAGCATTTAAATATATAATGTGAAACTAGTGTGTCTTTAAAATTTCACCTTACTGCAGTGGGGAGAGATCACTATAAACGTGTAGGCTTTCAAAATGACTTACAATTGATCAAGCACCATTATGCTTTCCCTTTAACAGACCAGCCAATGAGTTCTTTCGCTTGCAATAAAGTGACATAAATCATTACTCTAACAATAAAGTGACATAAGTGATCATAAATCATGTGTGACAACAAAAAAGATGACCATAGATAGTGATGAAGTTCATAAACTCCTTGGGAGGTATGTGATAAAGTCCATTCATAAACATAAAAGAAACAGCAGGTCCAGTGAGGGAAGGTCACACATTCAAATTACATCAACCTTAACCCGCAGAGGGATATGAGAAGTGAACATCCAGGCTGAAGGTGAATCCAGGTAACAGTGAAGCCTATGCCCTTACCGGAACCGGTGGACCTCCTTAAGAGCAAGGTCAAATGCGCAGGCCTGTATCTTCCTGCGCATTTGACCTTGCTCTTAAGGAGGTCCACCGGTTCCGGTAAGGACATAGGCTTCACTGTTACCTGGATTCACCTTCAGCCTGGATGTTCACTTCACATATCCCTCTGCGGGTTAAGGTTGATGTAATTTGGATGTGTGACCTTCCCTCACTGGACCTGCTGTTTCTTTTATGTTTATGAATGGACTTTATCACATACCTCCCAAGGAGTTTATGAACTTCATCACTCTCTATGGTCATCTTTTTTGTCACATCCCTTTTTGTTGTCACACATGATTTATGATCACTTATGTCACTTTATTGTTAGAGTAATGATTTATGTCACTTTATTGCAAGCGCACTTATTTTATTTATCTTAGTTATCACCACATTGATATTTGTGGTTTTTGTTGCAGCTGCATTTTTTTTATTATCTTGCTTTCTAGCGCGTTTTTTTCTTTTATTACTTAATGAGTTCTTTCACCAGCAGATGGCGCCATTAAACTTTTTGCTGACTAAAATACCACGTGTTTCATTTTCTTTGGCTTATACCTCATACAGTGTAAATACACACAGCATGAAAAATGTTCAATCCAATAACACAAAGGATGGTGCTTGAGAAAATACTCCTACTAATGAACAGAGTGTAATCGTGACACATCAAGTAGAACTGAATGCCAAACTTTATAGAAAGCGGCAACAAAGCGTCATTTAAAAATAGAGCACAAGGCACCATTTGTTTCTTATAAAACCTAATACGGTAACAATGCAATCCTTTCTCGGTTAATAAACACGGCATAAAATGTGGCCTCTTCACAACTGGAAAATGAGAAAGACTGGCTGAGGAGATCTGAGCCATAATGCCAACAGCATGAGGTATGGGTAGACACATAGCTTGCAGGGGTGTCAGGTACTAGATCGTAACAGTTTACTTAATGAGAGAACAGCTAAGAGAAACATGGAGGCTAGCCATTTGCTGCTTATGCTGACCCATTGGTTTCAGTACTTTAGAGTCCCCAGTCAGATGTCCTGCATAGTTGTTCTGGGTTAGAAAAATAAAGTATTGAATAAAGGTCAGCATGGAGTCCTACAACCAAATTCTGGAGGAGAAGAAGTCCGCTATGGCTACTCAGAGTTTCTCTCAGGAAAGATTTCATTTAACAGCTAACAGAGAAAACCATTCATTTGTTGTACTGTGGCTAGAATAAAAACGTGGAGGAATAATATAAAGGATCAATGTATAGAAAAAGAGCAACCAGGCAAGTATTAACCCTTTTCTTTACAGGGGCCCATTTTTGTAATATTTAACGCTGAACTCCAGTTAAATGCACACATGAAAATGTATACAAGTCGTTTTATCTGCCAAAGAATTTGTATTTGTCCATCTAGTCCTGAGATTTACACAGTCCTACTCCACAGCTCTGCCTGGCAGGAGGCGGGACCTGATCTTTCTCTGCTGAAGTTTCAAATGCACTTACTGGTCTCCTCCCCACCCTTATCCTGTGGCCAGACAGTGAAAGGAGAAGCAGCACACTGACAAATGTCATCTGTTACTCTGCTCTCTTCCAATCAGCATGCTCTATGCACTGAAACACAACTGACTGACTACTTCTGTTTCTTCTCACACCCCACCCAAGTCTGAGCTGTGCTGCACACGGCAGCTATCCAAGTCAAAACCAAATCCTTACACTGCTTACATTTATAAAAACACATAATGATGTATTCATTATTAGAGATTACATTCATTTGTGTCTTGTATATCCATCTGCCTGGAGAGTTCAGCTTTAAGCACAGTCAATGGCAATCATAGAAAAGAGCGATAGTCGAGCCAGTCTTGTGCAGGAAAATAGCCAGGCAAGAATCAAGATAAGCCACGCATTGATTTATTGTTACCATAGGATGATTTAAAAAAACAGTTCAAATTCTCCTCACATAAGTAGAGCACCATAAACTTGCTCAATGTTGTGGTGGTAGCTTATGGCGGCGGCCAGAGATGGACTGGCTTGTTGAAGATTTGCTACAGTGGTGAAACCCTCATGCGCCCCTGCGAAATCCACAAAAGCGGAGATGGGTGAAGCCAACTCATGTAGGGCCCGGGAAATGGTGTGTAGCCTCAACCGAGTCTCCGGTGGTAACCAGCGGTGAGCAGCAGCACAGCTAGCCAGCCGTAGGTGGAGAAGGGGCCGGAAGACAGCTGGAACAACCTCCAATAGGTACCAGTGAGCCTAGGACGCCCCGCCAATGACGTCACACGCTCAGGGAGACCAAATCCAAAACAAGGCTTGGAGCTCAAGATGGTGGAGAGCAAGCCGAGAAGAGCAAGGAGAGAACATCGCTGTTTTCTTGACAACGTGTTTCGGGGTGTGGCCCTTCAAGTCATGTGACATGACCAGCCAAAGGGGATTTAAATAGGAATTAGCCGCGGGGAGATTAACATTTTGTAAAGGAACCATGACTGGTTACTCCACTGCAGCAAAACCTCTATTGTTATGGTAAGAATACAAGGGATCTCATACAATCAGTATGCACACATCTCCAGCGTTCGTTACATTCAGTGGACCAGTTTCTATACCCTTGTGAAGGGACTGCTTTTGTGACCTGACTGATATACTCAGGGGTCCACACTTTGAGGTGAGCGGCTAGGATTCACTGCTGGTGGAGGTTGTTACACGATCACCTTGTTTATCATCCATAGAATCAGTGTTTTTCTGGATATGAATTTTATGGACTTCCTTATTATTTAAGATTTTTCATGCCTTATTATTTTACGGACATTTGGGATTTGATATTTTGACCCTCGATGTTCAGCTGCTGTATAATTTTAGTTGGTTTGCGCCGATTAATTTGCTTTTTAATCCATTGTTAAAAAGCTTAATAAAACAAATTCATATTGCAAAAACTAGAAAGAAACTAGAACAAGCAAAGGAGCCAATAACTAAGATCTAAATCAAAAATATACAATGATAAAAGGCAAGTGTTATTAAAAGAAATAATAAAACGACACATGAATAGCAAAAATATAAATGTGTATACAACTGAATGGTTACTGATTGATTTTTGCCTGGCTATTTGTCTGCACAAGACTGGCTCAACTAGCACTCTTTTCTATGGTTGCCACTGACTGACTGTTTGTATTTACATCCAGACTTTTTTGTTGTCATAGCTTTAAGCACAGAACATGCAATGTGTACTATAATAAAGCAGCCAGAGGTTTAAAAAAAAAAAAAAGAAAAAAAAGAAATTTGGGTTTCCCCAAAAAAATACATACTCACACAGGTGAATGCAGCATCCATCCAATGCTGCATCTGTTCCCCGCCACCTCTACACTGAGCGATTAAACACCACTGATCTCTCAGTTCTCTCTGCCCTGTCCCTCCAGCACTCACTGGAGCTCTGAGCTGTGCAGGGAGCAGTAAACTGGACCGGCTGATTAAAACCCTGCCAAGTCGAAGGCTATGTCTGTGACCCTTTCAGCCTGAACACTTATTTAAAACAAACCTTAACCTTTCAGTGGCTCACTTCTTTACCATACCTAGGGATTCGCTTATCCAACTTATAGGGCCTTTATTAAAGCCAATTTCCCTTCCCCATTTAATAAATTGACTGAATTGCTGTCCTCTTGGAGTCACATTCCATTGTCTTGGTTTGGCAGCATCAATGCGATACACATGACTTCTCTTCCCAAACTATTATATGCGTTTCGGGTGCTGTTCAAGCATACTATTTGGCAGCCAACATTGCTCTTCTGTTCCACCTCCACGAGACACACCATCTGCCGCTGTGGGCCACTATGGATTTAGTGCCATGGCTCCCTCTTGCTTCCCCCCCATCGACCCTGCTTCATACTCTGACTTTGGGACTTGGTGGGTGTGATCGTGTCCCATTTAGCCCCCGTTACGCTTTCTGCATTGTCCGCTGTTCCCACCAGGGCTCAAGAATCCTTGACAGTTTGTCTGGTGGACTGACCACAGGTTTACTGACATCCTTTACTTTCTCACTCCTACTAGCATACTAATGCTTGATGCCCTTAGATTACACAATTCCTTAAATCTCAAGCCCCTCCTTAAGCGCCAATGCTGTTTGCGAGTATCTGTAGATATACTCTATTGTATCTACTTAAAAAACTCTGTTTCGGTCCTTCCGTCTCCAATGGGAGAGTGAGTTGGGGACGGGGTTGGATCCAGCAGATTATGACCTTCGCAAGATCCAAGAGCTCCAAAAATGTACTCATTCTAAAAAACACATAAAATTCTGTACAGATGGTACTATATGCTGGCTCGTTTTATTCTATCTTATCCATCAACTTGCTTCCGCGGTTGTTCCCAACCAGGGACTATGGCGCACAAATGGTGGTCCTGCCCTAAGGTGTGCAGACTATAGGTTTGGGTTTATGCGCTTCTACGCACTCATTCATATATCAAAAGAAATCCACACGAAGCTCTTTGCAAACCTATTGAGGAGTTGGAGAGGCAACTAGCATCATATCTTTGCAGCAACCAAACTCACCATAGCGAGAGCCTAGAAAACCCCAATTCTCAGTTTCGAGGCAAACGCCAAATGACCGATATTATGGTCAATGAAAAATGAATGGCCATTTTACTTGACACGCATGAAAAAGGTCTCCAATTCTGGCAGCCTTGGATTTTCAAAGCTCAGCCATCGCGCTTCGATAACCTCATGCCAATTTGAGGGCCCTAATCCACTGTTTCCTGAGAACTCTTTCTCTCTTATTCCTCCTTTTCTGGCATTTTTCTTTTGTTTTCTGCCCTTTTCTTTTAAACTATGCATCTCCTTTCAATTAGCATGTAAATGTATCCAGCTTTTACTTTTTTCCTGCGTTTCCACCATGGAATTGCAATTTTCTTGGTCTGGGATTTCAGGCAAACCATAAAATCACCACTCCAATCAGATGGAATTTAGTTTTGCTTTTCTGTGACATTGAAGTTCTGGATACATTTATTTTATTTGTTGTACGAAACTACGACAATGTTATGTTTGCAATTCCCATATATGTATACACCGGGCGGCACAGTGGTGTAGTGGATAGCACTTTCACCTAGCAGTAAGAAGGGTCGCTTGTTAGAATCCCAATCACGACACTACCTGCCTGGAGTTTGCATGTTCTCCCTGTGCCTGCGTGGGTTTCCTCCGGGTACTCCGGTTTCCTCCCACACTCCAAAGACATGCTGGTAGGTTAATTGGATCCTGTCTAAATTGTCCCTAGTATGTATGAATGTGAGTTAGGGACCTTAGTATGTAAGCTCCTTGAGGGTAGGGACTGATGTGAATGTACAATGTATATGTAAAGCGCTGCGTAAATTGATGGCGCTATAGAAGTACCTGAAATAAATATTGTAAGTACTGTTGTGTATGTTTTAAAGACAAAGCCTTTTGTAAAAACACTTTATAAAACCCATAATGCTCTGGGAATCTTGTCTCATGGATATACCCTGTATTCAATGTTTAGCTGAGGGTCAACCAACAATCCACCAAAATCAGATGGAGAAACACACAACCAGATTGGGAGAAAACTAGACCAACAAGATGTGGTCAACAGCAAAAACAAAATCCAGTGGGCCATGTCACAGGAAACCAGGTTCCCTGAGGGAAGTTTAGACAAAACAAGTCCTAAAGAGAAAAGACTGGCCAGTCAACAGCCAAAGGCTCAAGCCTGAAGCCCGGTACACACAAGTGTTTTTTTTATTTTCCAGCATGCCGTTCAACAGAAGCCAGACAGGCTGCTGTACATATAGGCCAAATGTCGCCTGGTTTCTGCTGAACCGGACGATATTCGCCGCATGTGTACCAGCTTTAACATTCCTAACCATTGAATTTCATAGTAAGGAGAATCCATATTGATGAAAGACATTGCCTGATGAGACAACTAATCTTAAAACAAGATAACAATGGCTGTGAAAGCCCTCACAGCAAAAGTTCAGATGAACAGAAAAAAAATTACTCCTAAGGCTAGTAGAAAAAAAAAACAAGGGGGTAGAGTGAGTGAACAACACCCACACAAAGGGTAAGCAGAGATGGAGGTGTACTGTAAGACAAGACTTAAACTAGTATAGCCCAGCTCACACAATGTTGTAATCCTGATTTAAGTCACCAAATAAAAATAATATCAGCTGTGTAACAAGAATCTTGACTGAAGTCAGCAAGGAAAAAATAAATACCACAAAGATAGAAGGATAGCAAAAAACATTAAAGTTATCCAGCCTTCTAGGACACTAGCAAAAAAGTGAGATACACCGGGGAAAGTTATATGGATTTTCTGTTTTCCCAGTGTCCTGACCTCCCGTAAGTAGCAGTACAACCCAACTTTTTCTGAATTCTTTTGTCCCTCACAATAGATGAACGGGGAAGCAAAGCAAAGCTTTGTTGCAAAACTCCCCTTCAATTTGGGTTGAACGATGGCCTATATCATTCAACCTACTTTCTCAGAGCCCAGGCTGTCATGCACGTACCCCTAGTCTGGACAATGAAGGAGAAGCAGCCCAATGAGCGCTTTCCTGCATACAGGCATGCTCCTTCCTAGCACATCAACTAATTGACTCCTTATGTTGCCTCATCATCTCCCAGTTTGATACAAAGTAAAATGTAGGTGCTTTAGACTGCTTGCACTGAAAAAAAATATTTAATGATAATACAGAACTGCATACATTTTTTTCTTTAATTTTAAAGCTAAACCCCAGCAGAAATAGAAGCATAGAAAAACAGGTTTACCTTTTTAGTTAAGTTATGGATAGAGTAGAAAGGGGAACACCTAATTGTTTTTATTGCAGTCTGTGCCCCCATTAGGGAGATTCATCCTTTATTTGCCCTGTTTACCATGATCATTGAAAGTAAAAGTAAGAAAATCTCAAATTTTGGGTTGTCCCCACAAAAGTAAGAGGGGAAATCTTCCAATGGGGACACTAGTTCTGGTGGCCTGAGGGGACCCAACAGATTCCCTTATTTTGCAGGGACCTCCTCTCACGTTCTGTTTGACTATGGGACAGGAAGTGAAGGTAAATCTTCACAATGAGATATAATATGACACAGAGAACGAAAAAAAAAAAAAAAAAAAAAATCTAACTAAACCCTCCCTTAAGCTATCCAAAATGAAAAAAAAAAAAAACTTTTCCTATCTACTTTAAACCAGCTATAAATTATAGTTCCCCGTAAAAAATACTTCACAAAACAAACAGTGTCAGTCTTGGAAATATTCCATGTGTGATTAGTGCGGATGTAGAGAATAGTGGATCTCACCTTTAGTCTGTCACTATCCAGTAGCATTAATTGCTGTCCATCAATGTTCTTTGCTGTGAACTCAGTGATGTATTGCTCCATATTCATTCCCATTAACCAGTGACACACCTGCTGAGCACTCCAGTCAGACACTGGCCGACTGTGCCATTGGTTTTGTTTCCCGCTTGTTGTGACATCTTCATCCAATGCCTGCAAAAAAGAGAAAAGCTCTGTGACTCTGCTTAATATTTCTGGGGCTGCTCAGTATTGCTATTTGGATGGACTCCAGGGCCAGTCATTTCTTCATCTAGTAAAGTCCTGGCCCCAGTCCCACTAGTCACTTCAGCTGAGCTTATTTGGTAATTTTCCTCGTCTATGCCGATTTCAGATAGGACTTCAGACTATACTTTGATAACGAAACAATATGCCCTACTTGTATAAAAAACAATGACAAACAGCCAAAAACGGCAAATTTCAGTTTGAACATTTTCAACAAAACACATCCCTTACCACAAAATTAGCCAATAAGTCAAACACGGCCCAAGAAATTCAGAACAATTTTGCCAAAAAATAGGAAAAAAATAAGAAATCTACCAAGTGCTGGTGTTCTGGCCTTTTCAAACAAAAGGACACAGGAAATATAATGCGGTTTGGTAAAAGCCCCACATAAAATCACCGAATGTACACAAGAAAAATGTACAGCCAAGTCAGAAATACACCCCTAGAAATAACCCAAATCAGTGTATATTAGTCTGTGTGAAAGTTATAGGTTCTACAAACTATGGTGTGGGTGTGTGTGTGCATGTGTGTGTGTGTGTGTGTATCGGCACAAAAGGTTGTTTCTGTAATGCCGACAGAACTAAAAATTCAGGTCCCAAGGGTTCAGGGGTGACCTAACCAGTGGATTAAGCCGCGTTACCCCCCGTATATAAGTTACGGACTAAAGAATATGAAGCAAGTGGTCATTGAAATAATACTGATCAGGCCGAGACCTGGCCTTTGATAGTACTCAAGGCCAGCTTCATCTCTAACCCCATTTGCAGAAAGTCAAGGATTCTACCGATGACATACTTCCTGGGGTGCCAACCCCTGAATTCACACCAGGAAACATATGCCGTCCAGACTCTACAATATATGATTCTAGAAGCCGGCTTCCTAGTATTAATCAAGGTAGACACCACTGAATCTGATAGCCCACGTTTCTTCAGAATGTGGGCCTCAATAGCCAAACTGTTAAATTTAGCGTTTGTAAGGTAGGATGGAATACCGGATCTTGCCAGAGTAGGTCTGGACGTGGTGGTAGGGTCCATGGGTCCCCTACAGCCACCCTTATGATCTCTGCATGCCAAGATCTTCTGGGCCACAAGAATCACCGACTTCCCTTCCTGCTTGTCCTGCGAAGAAGTCGTGGAAGCAGCAGAATAGGAGGGAATGCATAAATCAGTGAGAACTGATTTCACGGGAATCAGCGGATCCCTTGTTCTTGACACAAAATTGTCGATCATCTTGTTGAACCTGGACGCAAACAGATCTACGTCCGGGATCCCCCATCTTCGGCATATTGCCAGGAAGATCTCGGGGTGAAGGGACCATTCTCCCGGGAACAACTGCTGGCGACTCAAATAATCCGCCTGCCAATTTTCTATTCCTGGAATGAAGACCGCCGATAGGCAGGGTATATTGTTTTCTGCCCAAGTTAGGATATGGTTCACTTCTCTCTGGGCCGCACGACTTCTTGTGCCCCCTTGGTAAATGATATAAGTCACGGCTGTGGCATTGTCAGATTGGATCCTGACAGGACAATTCCGTAACCTGAAAATCCAGGCCCTCAGGGCCAGGCGCGCTGCCCGAATCTCTAGAATGTTGATGGGCAAGGCCATTTCTGATTTGGACCATTTCCCTTGGACAGTCGCCTCTTCCAGGACTGCTCCCCAACCCGAAAGGCTGGCATCTGTTACCACCTTCCAGGTAACTGAAAGGATCTTCCCTTTTGCAGATTCTTGGTTAACCACCAGCTGAGGCTCTGGCGCACCTTTGGAGACCGACACATTGGGAAATCTAAAGCTTGGACCTTCTTGTTCCAAGCTAATAGCATACCGTTTTGCAGCAGCCTCGAATAAAACTAAGCATAAGGAACGGCCTCGAATGAAGCCATGATCTTTCCCAACAACCTCATGCAAAGCTGAATAGAAGGAATCTTTTTTGCTTTGACCACCTGAATCCATTCCTTTATGGCACTGATCTTTGCCTGGGGCAAGAATACCTTTTTCTGGGCTGTATCTATGATCAGACCCAAGTATTCTAATCTCCTGGACGGTTTTAAAGAAGATTTCTCTAGGCTGAGAATCCAACCTAGGTATTCTAGGTAGAGTGTGGTGACCATACTTTGGTCTAAGCGGGCTACCGACTGGTCTATCAAGAGCAGATCGTCTAGGTAAGCTATAATCGTTATACCTTGGGCCCTTAACTGGCTAGAGGAGGGGCTAGGACTTTTGTAAACACTCGAGGTGCAGTAGCTAGACCGAAAGGCAGAGCTACAAACTGAAAATGAAGATTTTGTACCTCGAAACAAAGTTATTTTCTGGTGAGCGGGGAAAATAGGCACATGGAGGTATGCATCCTTGATGTCGATTGACGCCTGAAGTTCTCCTTCATGGATGGAGACTATTGATCGGATTGACTCCATGCGAAAAGAGCGGATATTCAAGAACTGGTTTAGATCTTTGAGATCTAGAATGGGTCTGACATCTCCATTTGGTTTTGCCACCGTGAAAGGGTTTGAATAAAACCCCAATCCCTGCTCTTGCATGGGGACCACCGAGATCACTTTTTGAGACAAAAGACGGTCCATTGCTTAAGAGACTTTTTTCTCTGGATCCTTGGGAACATTTGATCTGAGAAAACGAGGAGACAGGGACTCACGGAACTCTAGCTTGTACCCTAGAGCTATTGAGGAAGTCACCCATTTGTCTCGACACTCTTTCTGCCAGACCCTTGAGAACTACAGAAGTCTTCCCCCCTACTCGAGCAAGTGGGAGCGCCCCTACATAAGGAGGCTTTAGTATTTTGTTTTATAGGTTTCCTCCTCCAGGACTTCTTTTGTCCCTGGGGTTTACCTCTTGAACTTGACGGCGGAGGCCGTCATGACTACCTGGAGGCTGATGCCCCCGGCACTGGAGAAGGAGCTCGTTTAAATGAAATACGTTTACTCCTTTTCCTAACTGGAGGGTACTTTTTCCACTAAAAATTTTTTGGATGCATTTATCCAAATCATCCCCAAACAACCGTTCACAGCGGATAGGAAAACTAGCCAGGAGCTTTCTGCAAGGCGCTTCGGCTAACCAATTTTTCAACCATAGTATTCTACGCATATGTACCAGCCCAAGTGTAAGGCGCGAGGCCTGAAGAATAGAATCTCTCATAGCGTCTATTGCAAAACATAAGGCACCTGGTAGCTCGGCTAAATCCTGGGCCTGCTGATCAGGGATAACCTTGAGCACCTGTTTAAACTGGTCTTTCAAGGATTGACATACACCAATTGCTGCCACTGTAGGTTGAGTCACTGAACCTGCCAGAGAAAATGCGTTTAACAGGAATTCCAATTTTTTTATCCGTTGGATCCCTAAGCATTTGAGCATTATTTACTAGACAAGTCAAACTTTTTATTCACAGAGGATATAGCAGCGTCAATTGCTGGTATCTCCCACGTTAGTGAATTTTTCCTCCATAGGATAAAGTGTTGAAAACTTTTTGGGAGGGAAAAAAATGCTCATCTGGGTGATCCCACTCAGAATACATAAGCTGTTTCAGCAATAAATGGACAGGAAAGGCATCCACAGCTTGATGAGGCTTTAGCGAACCCAAACAAGAAGTGGGCTCATCAACCAACTCAGTTAAGGGTAGCATAAAAGTGGAGCGGACCAACTCAGTAAGAGATAGCACCATCAATCTTTCAGATTGTGAAGCTGAAGGAGGTCCTTCAGCATTTGACCCCTCAGAAGAGGAGTCACCAGCCTCTTCACGGTCCCCTGAGGGAAAATTCATCTACTCCCATCCCCAGTACCTCTGTTTGAGGGTCCCGGGTAGTGGAAGGGAACCGGTCGCGTTTTGTCCCACTCTGGGAAGATGTGATTAAAGCTGCTAACCTTTCCTCCAATCCTATCATAGCTGAGGAATAAAACCTCTTCAGTAATATATACAGGGGCTGCAGTGTTGGAAACAGTTGCAACATTTGACAGCCCCGATGGCTCACTCTGACCAACCACCTCAGATTTCTCAGGGGAGGATGCCATTGTAGGAGATAAGACTAAGCTTTTTAGAGCTTGAGGGAGACACTTAAACCTTTTTTGGGGTGTTTCTACAACCCCTTCTGACCATAGCCCGATGAACAAATGCAGAGGTACTACCAGAAGAAATTGCACCCACTGCTTGAGCAAATAGTGCAGCAACTGCCGCTGCAATTAATGCTCAGCCTGATGCTTCAGTAAATGTGCCAAGGGAATGCCTGTGTCACCACTTTCATGCCCCCTACTGCTCGTGTCCCTCCATCAGCTGCAGTCAGCAAAATGGAGCCTTTTAAATGCACTCCCGCGCTGGACGTTGCCGCACGCCAAGGCCGCGCCAAGCCCCCTCTGTCTTCCGACCGCGCCCCCCCATCTCTTTTCAAAAGAGCGCTTTCCAGCGCGAGCCTCCGATCGTGTGTGTGTGTGTGGGGGGGGGGGTGCGGGTGGCGAGGAGGAGAGCTGGTGATAAACCGCCGTGCAGAGGCGGTGGAGAACGGAGCTGCATCCGCCGATAACCCCCCCCCCCCCCCCAACATCTTCCCAGAGGCCTTGGACTGCTAGCCAGAGGGAAGTCTGCAGCTTCTGCTGACACAGAGCGATCTAAGGAAAGCATGAACAAGGTACGTGCTCTACACAGCCCCCAGTAGTGACTTTAGGCATGACAACATTTACTTTTAAAGGAGACAATCCATAAGAAAATGTAAAATTCCTTTGGAATCTCCACTTACCTTATCCCACCGCAGGGATTCTGTGGTAAAACCAACAGACCCAATCTTCACCCCTCACGGTGGGGTTCGTTAAAAAGCCTTCAGAGACCCTTTTTATTGGGGGGTTCCACTCCCCTGGACCCGTAAAGCACCCTGCCAGTAAACTTTATGGCTGAAAAAAACCAAAGAACTGGATCCCGGGGTCCTGCTCTCTAAAAAGATAAGCGTTACGGGCTAAACCTTGTTTCTTCCGCCACTAGGCCCAGGCACCATTCAATTTGGCCTGAAAAGACACTTTGAATGGATCTGGTCGCATAGCTTTCCCCAGCAAAGGAATATTCTAGTGGAGCTCAGCATAGCACATCTTTACTCGTGACCAACACCTAAGACACTGGTGAAAAAACTGAGGTACTCCCAGTAGTGGGAGGGGTTATAAAGGGAGTGGACTTCCTGTCTTAGGGTGTGCCAGTGTCCATCACCTAAAGGTGGCCTATAACGCACATAGTAAAAACTATGGCTCTGTGTCCTGTGATGTACGATAAAGAAATAATCATCCCTTTTTTGTTTTTACATGCGGTCACCAGATTAGTGTAGTGTCATGGTAGTGGCACTGTACTACTCTGGGAGGGGGATTTGGATTTTTTGACACTATTGCATATTACAGTGATGATTACTGTAAAAGCAATTGTATTACCTGTCTTGAATAGCTTTCATTCATGGCTCATTGTTTACTATGGTTATTGCTGTGATTGACTGCAGCTGTCACATGGCCTCTGATTGGCCCTGTACCACATGATCACTGTGACCAAAGAAAGAAAAGAAAAAAAAATGTCATGCAGCCACATCTGATTGGTAAGCGACAATATATGACATTTTTGGGTTTACCACTTAAAAAAACTTTGAGTGGTTAGTGTAAAAACAGCACTGAGCACTTAGCAGGGGCTCTGCTACCAATGTGTACTTGTAAGGCTTGTATATACAGGTAAGCAGATTCCCTACTAAGTGCTCAGTGCTGAGTTTACAGCAGACTGCCTTCAGTACACAGATTTAACGGCTTCCAAAATGCATTTTTTTTTTAGCATACTCAGACTTTTGCACAACAGCAGTAACCGCTTTCATTCCAACACACTTGATTATATAGTATCTGCTTACTACCCAAACACTAAAAATTTATAATGAAAAATCTTTTATCGGCCCAGCACATGACTGCCATCTGGTTCCCTGCAGTCTAGTAGTGAGGGTATACAAGGTCATGGGTTGCCGTCTAGTGGATTATCAGTGTGTCCTCACGAATGCAAATCCTACAATTATGTCTGGTATAAGCAGGTTTCTAGGACAGGAGCACCTGGAGTAATTTCAGGTCAGTAAAGGTGTTTAAAGTGGTTGTAAACCCACATGAAAAAAAAAAGAAAAAAAAAAAAAAGACCTGCAAGACAAAGGCATAATGAGCTAGTATGCACAGCTCATTATGTAATACTCACCTGAGCTCGAAGCCCCTGCTACGACACCCGTACACAGCCAGCGACATATCTTCCCGGAGAAATCGCGGCTCCAGCGCTGTCATTGGCTGGAGCCGCAATGACGCCACTCCCGCGCATGTGCGCGGGGGCCACCAGTAACAGCACACTCACTGAAGCAAACAGCACCTACGTGCCATTGCTTCAATGCGCATGTCCCGATGATGGCACATGCAGATACAGGGGATGTCTTCTAAACCGTGCAGGTTTAGGAGATATCCGGGTTAGCTACAGGCAAGCCTTATTATATGTTTACCTGTAGCAAAAAGTGGATTGTAAGGGTTTACAACCACTTTAAAGAACAAACATGGCTGAAGGTTCCAAAAGGGTCAGCTTCACACCAGAATTTTTTTTTGTGATCTGTCAAAGCTCCAACCTTTGAGAAAATAGACAAAAGCACTAATCCTTGCAATGGCGTTACTCACAAAATGAAAAGAAACAGAACACTGCCTTTAAATTCAGAGCTAATGAAATAAAGAATGATCAGTTCATTCATTTAAATTCCTGCTTTTTTACTGAAAGAACAGCATATATAGAAGCAGAATAGTAGATACAATTTACTTAGTCTTTCTAGTTCAGACCTGCTCAGTTTTGATATTCTGATGAGGGTCTTTACTTTATCTTTGCCTTTTTCCATTTACACATCTGTCGTTGTCCTCTCCCCTCGCTCTGTGTATGAGAGAGATACACACACACACACACACACACACACACACACACACACACACACACACACACCTCTTGGTTTGAGTGCAACTTGGTTTGAGAGCGTTTTTGCAAGACAAGCTAAATTTTTTAAATAAATTTTGACTTGATATACAAGTAACGCCATGTCACAATCGGGTATAAAAGAGAAGAGAGGCGCTGCTAAGTGGTTACATTTAATGAAGGTACAATATTTATCAACATATTACTACACTTACAGGCGCCTCACCTCTCTTATACTCTGTAGCTGGATTTTGCTTCTAATCCACTTGTGGAGGCTTCCATTTGTGGATGGACATTTTATGGTTACACAACCTGGTCACATTGATATAATCTTTTTATGTGGACTATAAACTGAAGGACCTATGAAAAAATGGTTGTGGAACAAATCATATGAGTTTCCATTATTTCTTATGGGAAAATTTGCTTTGATATACGAGTGCTTTGGATTGCAAGCATGTTTCTGGAACAAATTATGCTTGCAATCTAAGGTTTTACTGTATACACACATAGTACTGTGCAAAAGTTTTAGACAGGTATAAAAATATGCTGTAAATAAAAAAGCTTTCAGAAATAAAATTGTTAGTAATTTATGTTAAATTAACAGATTTTTTTTTTTTTTTTTACTAAAAGTAAATGAACTGAAGAGAAATCCAAACCAATATTTGGTGTGCCTTCAACACAGTATCAATTCTAGGTACACCTGCACACAGTTTTTGAAGGAACTCGACAGGTAGGTTTTTCCAAACATCTTGGAGAACCGACCACAGTTCTGTGGATGTCGGCTGCCTCAAATCCTTCTGTCTCTTCATGTGATCTCAGACAGAATTGAGAATATTGAGATCAGGGCTCTGTGGGGGCCAAACCATCACTTCTAGGACTCCTTGTTCTTCTTTACACTAAAGATACAGTATAATACCAAAAGTATTGGAACGCCTGCCTTTACATGAACTTTAATGGCACCCCAGTCTTAGCCCGTAGGGTTCAATATTGGGTTAGAAAAAAAAAAAAAAAAAACACAGAAAAAGAGGGGTAAGTGGCGCTACCTACTGGTGATTGATGACAGGACTTAAGTGGAGGGGGGAAAAGGGGGAGCAGGATAACTCCACCACAAATAGGTGTAACCCAAGAATGCTCAATGCATGTAATCCCCACCTCAGTTACAGTGACAGTGCTTCAAATGTAGATGTGTCTAAAACGTGTGATGCTAGCATCATATGCACCATAAAGTTATATGCCTGAGTGACCATACAGGATCCCCCCGGGTAGCCACAGGGCACAGTTTAAAGGTGTAAAATGAACACGTAGGACCGTGGCATGTATGTCCCAATACCTGAAAACCAAAGAAGTGTGGGACACAATTACACAGTGTAACATATTAATTCCCTGATGATTTCCTGGTAGTGATAACTCCAGCTACCAGAGTGTAAGAGTAGGTGACTGTGATAAAGATAAAAATAAAGCTAAAAATATAATCAAAAATATATCCCATATACATATCCAAAGTGCAAAAAAAAAAAAAAAATATACACACAATAGAGTAGGGCCTCGCTATGCGGGCATAATCTAAATCCGTATGGGTGGGAACAAAGTTCACACATAAATAAGCAAATGACAGTCCATATGGTGTATGTCTGATGTTCCTCAGGTGTGTAACAGGAAAAAAAATGGTGACTTGAGTGCTCGCAGTGTCCATAGGTGACTTTAGTGCTCCCCCCTCAAGGGTCCCCACTCACCAAATCCAATCACCCCAGCGGGGCAATGCGCGTATGGGTGTATTTACTGCGACCTGTCCACCACCGTAACTGTTAAGTGTTGTTCCAAAGGTAGGCCTCTATCTTCAGGTAGATTTAAGCATGATCTTTAAATGAGTCCCTGTTGAAATCTTCATTGGAACCATGACTGGTTCTCTTTACTTCATCAATGGACAGCCAGCCGCAGCCCAGTCTCTTCCATTAGGCTGACCGTGATGAGTGACCCGTAGCTGTGGAGACCCGACCACCACACTCACAGCCGCATCCTTGTATGGTTCCAATAAAGATTTCAACAGGGACTCATTTAAAGATCATGCTTAAATCTACCTGAAGATAGAGGCCTACCTTTGGAACAACACTAACAGTTACGGTGGTGGACAGGTCGCAGTAATTACACCCACACGCGCATTGCCCCGCTGGGGTGATTGGATTTGGTGAGTGGGGACCCCTTGAGGGGGAGCACTAAAATCACCTATGGACACTGCGAGCACTCAAGTCACCATTTGTTTCCTGTTACACACCTGAGGAACATCAGACATACACCATATGGACTGTCATTTGCTTATTTATGTGTGAACTTTTTTCCCACCCATACGGATTTAGATTATTGTATTATTATTATACTATTGTATATATTAATTTCTTTTTTGTTGCACTTTGGATATGTATATGGGATATATTTTTCATTATATTTTTATCTTTATCACAGTCACCTACTCTTACACTCTGGTAGCTGGAGTTATCACTACCAGGAAATCATCAGAGAATTAATATATGTTACACTGTGTAATTGTGTCCCACACTTCTTTGGTTTTCAGGTATTGGGACATACATGCCACAGTCCGACGTGTTCATCATACACCTTTAAACTGTGCCCTGTGGCTACCCGGGGGGATCCTGTATGGTCACTCAGGCATATAACTTTATGGTGCATATGATGCTAGCATCACACGTTTTAGACACATCCACATTTGAAGCACTGTCACTGTAACTGAGGTGGGGATTACATGCATTGAGCATTCTTGGGGTACACCTATTTGTGGTGGAGTTATCCTGCTCCCCCCCCCCACTTACGTCCTGTCATCAATCACCAGTAGGTAGCGCCACTTACCCCTCTTTCTGTTTTTTCATCATTTAGAGCTCCCCTAGGGGAGCCCTATTAGGGGAGGCAGCAGACCTATCTTCTATCCTAAGCGCGGTTACCTATATATTTTTGCACGTTATATCAATATTGGGTTGGCCCACCCTTTGTAGCTATAACAGCTTCAACTCTTCTGGGAAGGCTGTCCACGAGGTTTAGGGGTGAGTCTATGGGAATGTTTGACTATTTATCCAGAAGTGCATTTGTGAGGTCAGGCACTGATGTGGATGAGAAGGCCCCTCTCGCAGTCTCTGCTCTAATTCATCCCAAAGGTGTTCTATCGGGTAGAGGTCAGGACTCTGCAGGCCAGTCAAGTTCCTCTACCTCAAACTCACTCATCCATTTCTATATTGACCATGCTTTTTGGAACAAAAAAGGGGCCATCCCCAAGCTGTTCCTCCCTGGTTGTATGGCATGATGGTTAAGTATCTGCCTGTTTCTCAGCATTGAGGACACCAAGGATCCTGACCAAACCTCCAACTCCATTTGCAGAAATGCAACCCCAAAACATGCAAGGAACCTCCACCATGCTTCACTGTTGACAGCAGACACTCATTGTACCGCATTCTGCACCCCAGTTCCTATATTTTTGTGCACAGTTGAGTCGCTTAGTCTCATTTTCACATCGGAGCTGTGGCCTTTTGACTGCAATTCTTCCATGAAGACCACTTCTGGACAGACTTCTCCAGACAGTATATGGCTGTACTTGGGTCCCACTTGTTTCTGCCAGTTCAGTGCCGATGGCACTGTTGGACATCTTCAGATGGTAAAAGGTAAGCATGATCCGCCTTTCATCTTCAGCATTAAGTGTCCTTGGCCAACCACTGTCTACTTGGTTGTCTACCACTTGTCAGCCGGCGATCGCGGGACAGAGCCAGAACGGGGATCTGTCAATGTAAAACAAACAGATCCCCGTTCTGACAGGAGAAAGAGAGAGAGAGAGAGAGAGAGAGAGAGAGAGAGAGAGAGAGAGAGAGAGAGAGAGAGAGAGAGAGAGAGAGAGAGAGAGAGAGAGAGAGAGAGAGAGAGAGAGAGAGAGAGAGAGAGAGAGAGAGAGAGAGAGAGAGAGAGAGAGAGAGAGAGAGAGAGAGAGAGAGAGAGAGAGAGAGAGAGAGAGAGATCAGGAACAGCAATCTGTCTTCTCCCAGGCAGCCCACCCCCCAGTTACAAACACCTCCCAGGGAACAGTTAACCTCTTGATCACTCCATAGTGTTAACCTCTTCCCTGCCAGTGCCATTTATACAGTGATCAGTGCATTTTTATAGCACTGAACACTGTATTGGTGTCACTGGTCCCCAAAAAGTGTCACTTGGGGTTAGATTTGTCCGCCGCAATGTCGCAGTTTAAAAAAAAAAAAAAAAAAAAAAAAAACGTTGCAGATCGCCGCCATTAAAAAAAAAGTCCCTAAATCTTTCCCCTATTTTGTAGGCACTATAAAACTTTTGAACAACCCAATCAATATACGCATATTGCGATTTTTTTTTTTAAACCAAAAATATGTTTAAAAAAAAAAAACACTCGTTTCCATGTACTTTGGCATCTTTTTTCATCCATTTGTGACTTTGTGGACTTTCACTCACTGATTTTCCACACAAATTTTTCTGAGGTTCACACTGTTGGCCTCAACGGTTTCACACTTTAATATTTTGATGTTGAAGACTTGTGTTATTGTATGTATCATTTTGGTGTTTACCTCTGCTGTTCACTTTCAGCTTTAAGCAATTGGGTTTTTCAATATTTTTATGCTATAAGCAGCTGATTTTTGGACTTTCTGCACACCATACACACTAAACTGAGCATGTGCTGCCTGTCCCCTAATGCTCTGCTCGATCAGAAAATGGTCTGGAGTCAGTGGAAGAGGAGGATCAGAGAGACAGGATCACACAGCCTTTTTACACAATGCAGATGATTAACCCCTTAAGTTCCGAAGTGTGTATAACCAGCATGCTTTACTGCATATGGACTGATTTTACTGTTGTGGGTTTAGTAACAAGTTAACCAACTTCAGCCCTGGAAGGATTTACCCCCTTAATGACCAGGCCATTTTTTGCGATACAGCACTGCCTCGCTTTAAGACCCCTTTCACACCGAGGGCGTTTTGCAGGCACTATAGCGTTAAAAATAGCGCCTGCAATCCGCCCTCAAACAGCTACAGCATTGTCTCCAGTGTGACAGCCCGAGGGCTTTCACACCGGAGTGCTGCGCTGGCAGGACGTCAGGAAAAGTCCTGTCAGCAGATACTTTGGAGCGGTGAAGGAACGGTGTGTTTACTGCTCCTCCACCGCTGCTCCCCATTGAAATCTTTGGGGCAGCGCTGGGATACCGCCGGCAAAATGCCGCTATTGCGGCGCATTGCGGGCGGTTTTAACCCTTTCTCGGCCACTAGCAGGGGTAAAAGCGCCCCACTAGCGGCCGAAATGCGCCGCTAATCTGACGGTAAAACGCCGCTTTACCGCCGACGCTATGGGCGGCTCAGTGTGAAAGGGCTCTAACTGACAATTACTGTACCCAAACAAAATGTATGTCCTTTTTTTTTACCCCACACCTCTGCGTTTTTTTGTTTTTTTTACGCTATAAACAAAAAAAAGGCAACTATTTTGAAAAAAAAAAAAATAAAGTGAAAAACTAAAATTTCTTCATCATTTTAGGCCAATATGTATTCTATATATTTTTGGTTAGAAAAAAAAAAAAAAAAAAAAAAAAAAAAGTCACAATGAGCATATATTGATTGGTTTGCACAAAAGTTATAGTGTTTACACAATAGGGTGAAGATTTATGGCATTTTTCTCTTTTTTTTTTTACTAGTAATGGCGGTGATCAGCGATTTTTAGCCAGACCGCGACATTGCAGCGGACAGAGCGGACACTTTTTTGGGACCAGTGACATTTATACAGCGATCAGTGTTCTAAAAATGCACCAATTATTGTATAAATTACTCTATGATGAAAGTCTCTATTGTAAAATCCGTAAACATGAATGGCGCAACAGGACAAAAAAAAGCAGGTACAGGTAGACGCGTTTCACACAACGACGCTGTGCTTATTCACAGTGAAGGGGTTAACACTAGGGGGCAATCAAGGGGTTAAGTGTTCCCTAGGGAGGTGTATCTAACTGTGGGGGAGTGGACTGACTGGGAGCGATCGCGGATGGTCGGCGGACATCGCAGGAGCTGCATCCATTACACGAACGTACCGTACCGTTACGGCGATTCGTGCAGTAGAGCCGACCTGACGACAAGTGATCAATTACGGTTTAAACCTGCATATGCAATTGATAATCATTAGCCCCTGCTTGGTATAATTGGTTAATCATACCCCTGACTCAAATCCTACAAAATCCCTGACTTTGTGGAAATGTACAAAGTGTGTAAGTGTAAGAACTGATGCTGGTTTGAAGCCAAAAAGATAGGCACACCAAATATTGATTAGATGTTTATTTTTCTTCTATTTGCTCTCTTTGCATTTTGTAAATGGATAAAAAATAAACAATGAAAATATATTTTTTTGAAAGCATTCTTACTTTACAGCATTTCTTCACATCTGCCTAAACCTTTTACACATTACTGTGTCGAGGCATGGACTCCACTAGACTTCTAAAGGTAAGCTGTGATATCTGGCCCCAAGCCATCAGTAGCAGATCCTTTACGTCTTGTAAGTTGTAAGGTGCGGCCTCCATAGATCAGACTTGTTTTTCCAACATATCCCAAAGATGCTCAATTGGATTGAGATCTGGAAAATTTGGGAGGCCAAGTCAACACTATAAAAGGCACCTTCTTCCATTACTCTGTGGTGCAGTTCTGATACCAATGAGCCCATTGTAGGCACTTTTGGCTGTGGGCATGGGTGCCCTGATAGGTTTTCCTTCCCTGGACCACTTTTGGTAGGTCCTGACCACTGCAGACCTGGGAACATCCCAAAGGAGCTGCAGTTTTGCAGTTGCTCTGACCCAGTCATCTAGCCATTACAATTTGGCTTTTGTCAAAGCTGCTCAAATTCTTTTGCTTGCCCATTTTTTCTGCTTTCAACACAACTTCAGGGACAGCATATGCACACTTTCAGATGTGACTGTCACGAGATAATCAATGTTATTCACTTTCCCTGTCTGTGGTCTTAATTTTATGAATGATCGGTGTATACACAGACACTTTTGGACACACAAGGAGGATTCCATAAATAGAAGATACAGGTGCATGTATAACAAAATGACAAAAGTTAACCAAAGTATCCCACAGACCTGCACTGAGAAGGGGAGGTATAACAGATTTATTGAACGACTTGTGTGCATGACGCTTGTGTATATACAATCAAAAGTGCAGCAGTATGTATGAAACAGCAAGTTATATGTGGCCAATTTACATGCCAACAGTGTTCATCTGAGTTCTTCTTTAAATGACATATATAGGACATAACATTGATAAATAAAAGCTCATCTTTGATGCAGCAGTATTACTTCTTCCTTTGATCGATTGATTGACTTCTGGGTTTCCTAGCAACCACTGCTAGTCAAGAGTAAAGTTAAGCCAATATACGGAAGGGTATAGCTCAGTCTTGTGACTGGGTTACTTAGCCAAAGCTGCCCCAAATCCAATATCCTTTGATACAAAGAAAACTTTTGAAGTCTGATGCCTAAGCCAGATTAATCTGCTGCCCTTTAACCCGTCACTGGAAAGACCAAGGCAGTGATGAAGTAGTGTTTTAATTAATATGGGCAAAACAAAAAACTGGAAAAAAAAAAAAAAAAAAAAAATATGACTCCACATAGGGTGAAATACCACGAATTGAAAATTGTGTTACAGTCATCTCCATGTGGCCAAATGAACTAGATTAAAGGGAATGTTTAATTGTTTTGTACCATATTGTGTTTATTATGGTCAGGACTTAAGTGAAATACTCTGCTTGCAGCTGAGGTTCTCATCACCTTTTTACGCATTTACAGTTTCTCCTTACCAATTGAAAAAAAAAAAAAAGAAAAAGAAAAGAAAAAAAATAAATAAGAAAAAAGGATGCTGTATACAGAGCTCAATAAATCAAGCTGATCTATTTTACATACAATTACACTAGCATACCCAGTAGGAGTCGACCGATGATCAGAGTAGCCGATTATTAGGGTCGAAATTCACAATCTTTTAAATAATCTGCGACGGTCAGAAACTTGCCGATATTGGTCAGTCCTCCCCCCTGTCCCCGCGCGGCGCTCGCTACAGTGTCTGCCAATCTGCTTCTCCGGATACCATTTAAAAAAGGTTTGGACTGGGCATAAGGCACACCAAGCATTTGGCTGGTGGGCCGGGGCAGCGGGCAGGGTGAAAGTGGGGCCGACTCACATTGCTCACAGCCTGTGCTGTGTGCGCTTCTGCACCAAACACAAGCTAGAAAGGGGGTCACAGGCAGCCGACGGATAGATCACAGGCAGCCCTGTATTACTAGTCCTTTCCCCGGCCGGTATCTCAGGGCTGAATGGGGGCGGGCGCAGGGGCGGGAGCTGCTGGAGTTAACTTTTCACATTTAAATTTATATACTAGAAAAACTTTTCACATTTAACCGTAGGGGATTAGTTGCTAGGATGTGAGCAGTCTGTACGTTTAAAATTTTAATAAACCTGTTCAGTTTATACCAGATTTGTGTAGATTTTTCAAAATATTACATGTACAGAATAAATCAGCATCGGTATCCACCCTGAAAAAAAAAAAAACGATATTGGTCTATCTCTATCCATAATACCCAGCCAACGTCCTGCTTTAGCAATACTGAATACTGAAAGCCAAATAGCTGGATGACCTAACGTATAAAAAACAAAAAAAAAAACAAAAAAAACAAAACACACACATTTTACCTCTGAAGAGGAAGCACAATAATACCACTATCTGTAGCATTAGAGAAAAGTGCCTATTCTGTTTGACCCCCAGATTCTTGTTTACTTTGTTACTGATGAGCCGGAAGCAGAAACTCTATGAAGAAGTTATAACCATAATAATGGAATTAAAAGGTCTGACACTTATTTTTGTAATATAATCAGAATGAAGTTGGGACAACGCCCCCATACAAACACTGCTCATGGCACAGGTCACTAATATGTAGATGTGCAACTTCTTTAAGCCCAAACCTCTTAAGCAAGCTGAAAAATCACTGACAAAAAAAAAACAACAAAACACCAAAGTGGAATTTTCATCTCTGGTAAACACGTCATTAAACTAAACAAAAACAAAACAAAAAAAAACAACATTTTCAGTGCCTGCTTAAATTATGTTTCAGTTGAAGCAAAAAGTTTTAAATTAGATGTTCTCTAATCATCCCAATGTGGTTTACCACTATTAAATCCTAATTTTTTTTACTTTACTAGGCACTGAAAATATTTCATGAATACACACACGAGGCTCGTCGAGAGCCTCTACATGTAAAATACAAGCTCTTATAAAGAAGCTATTAATAACATTAACACGTGTCCAAGTTTACATACCTGTCAGGCACAAGATTTGCCCTTTGCATTGATATCCACAATGCAAAATATCAGCCATGTTAGACTGGGGAAAGGCTCAGCACAGGCTGACTGCAAAGTATTTTCATGGGACTATTGGAGAAGAAGCCACGTTTGGGAAATTGTATCATCTTACAAAAAATCTTTTCAGCTTAAAAAACAAAAAGTTGGTGTGTATTATTAATGAAGCTCTTTAAGGTCACCTTGTATTTTAGTTTAATTTGATCTAGTACACAAGCATTTGCTCCATCTGACAGATTAGGACTGCACAACAGACATGCGGTTACGGAGAACACCAACACAACACCACGAAAAGCACACCGAGAAACTCACCTCATTGGAGGAGAAGGTGAAGGTGTGTGAGCGCCCCGATAGGGAGGGCTCTGCCACCAACCCTGACAGGTCAGAGCAGGGGCTGTAACTGTATGAATCATCTATGACAATTCTACTCTGAAAACAAGTAGAAATAAGAATGTATTATCCATGCCCCTGGCAAGCTGCATCACAACAACACGTTCGTGTATCTCTGCCTTATATATGAAAACCCACACACCAGCAAGAGATGTACAGAGATGGCTGTCTTGTTATATTCATTGCAGCAAGCTAGATTTGATTAACTCCTCCAGTAAATAAAAGAGCAAAAAAGTTTTCAGTTTACTTCAAAAGATGTGCAATCGCTCAATTTAAATAAATACCTAAAAATTGTTACCCACCAATGTATTAAAAAAAAAAAAAAAAAAAAAAAAAAAAAAAGATTCCTTTTGCAGAGATGCCATGGTGCCCATTAATTCTTGCTTACCCGCTTGCCGACCAACCGCTGCAGATTTTACTGCAGCAGAATGGCACGGCTGGGCGAAATGATGTTATGTTACGTCACTTCGCCTTTTGGCCACTGGGGGCGTACGCCCGCAGTGAGTGCACGACCCCGATGAGAGTGCCTGGCGGGCGCAATGACCGAGAACCCCAGGATCTGTGCGTGCAAACACAAATCCTGGGTTCTTTCAGGGGAGAGGAGACAGATCGTGTGTTCATACTATGTATGAACACCAGTCTCTCTCACCTCCTAGACAGTCCCATCCCCCACAGTTAGAACATGCCTAGGGAACAATTAACCCCTTGATCACCCCCTAGTGTTAACCCGTTCCCTGCCAGTGACATTTACACAGTAATCAGTGCAATTTTATAGCACTGATCGCTGTATAATTGTCAATGGTTTCAAAAATGTGTCAAAAGTGTCCGATGGGTCTGCCATAATGTAGCAGTCCCGATAAAAAACGCAGATCGCCGCCATTACTAGTAAAAAGACAAAAATAAAAATGCCTTTTGCGCAAACCAATCAATATACGCTTATTGCGATTTTTACCAAAAATATGTAGAATACATAATCGGCCTAAAGTGAGGAAAAAAATTGTTTTGATAAAAAATTTGGGATGTTTATTAAAGCAAAAAGTTTTTTGTTTTTTTTTTAAATTATCGCTCTTGTTTATAGCGCAAAAAATATAAACCGCAGAGGCGATCAAATAGCACCAAAAGAAAGCTCTATTTGGGGGGGGGGGGGGGGGGGGGACGACACAGCAATTTTGTTTGGGTACAGCGCAGGATCGCGCAATTGTCAGTTAAAGCGACGCAGCACCGAATCCAAAAAAATGGCCTGTTCATTGAGCAGCCAAATCTTTGGGCTAAAATGGTTAATTCTTAATGGCACCCACTGAGAGCACTTTGCTAACGGACACACCAAAACCCATGATAAAGTGCCATGAGATATGTAGTCCTTAGAAATCAAAAGCATGCAGGGAGCTCAGGAGGTTGTGGAAAGATGGCCAGCAGACAAAGCTCATTTCATGGCGAGTTTTGATGTCTGTATCAATGGACGCAGCAGCAGGACACGGGAGCGCGCATGGGTGCCCAGAGGGAGAGAGCTTCTCCAACAGGGCACTTGAGAAGAGGAGGAGCCAGGAGTGCTGCTGGGGGACCCCAGAAGAGGAGGATCGGGGACACTGAGGAAAGTATGGCATGTTTGTTGTTTTTATGTTTTAAACTGAACCTTTAGTTATCCTTTAAGAGAAACCCTATGGTCAACAGCATACATTTTAGCTTTGTAATAGCAATACAAACAATACGTTTTATTGACAACCATTATAAGCTTACTTATAACATCTCATTTCATGGCGAGTCCTGCCTAAGTAAGCTTAAGATGGTTGTCAATAAAACGTATTGTTTGTATTGCTATTACAAAGCTAAAATGTATGCTGTGACCATAGGATTTCTCTTAAAGGATAACTAAAGGTTCAGTTTAAAAAAAAAAAAAAAAAACAAAACCAAAAAACAAACATGCCATACTTGCCTCTTCTGTGCAGTTGGTTTTGCAGAGTGGCCCCGATACTCCTCTTCTGGGGTCCCCCAGCGGCACTCCTGGCTCCTTCTCTTTGCGAGTGCCTGTCGGAGAAGTGTACTCCCTCAGGGCACCCATGTGGGCACGCTTCCGTGTCCTGCTGCTGCATCCATCGACACAGACAGCAGGACTCGGCTCCGCCCCCCACATCATTGCATTTGATCGATAGCAGCGCAGCCACTGGCTCTCGCTGCTAAAAATCTATCCAATCAGGACCTGAGACACCAGCTGGAGCGGGTGTGCTTGTCCCCAGCGCAGGAACAATCGGGCTCAGTTAAGTAAAAGGGGGGCTCTGGTGGACTACAAGAGGTTTTTCACCTGAATGCATAGAATGCATTCAGGTGGAAAACCACAAGGGTTTACAACCCCTTTGAGTATGCAAGGAGGAGGGGGCTAGGGGACGGCTGCCACCAGTGATCTTGGTGATCTGTAAGCGTGGCTTACATAGCGTGCAGGGTTTGGAGCAGTGGGATCTCACAACAGTACATGCATCGCTTTAGAAGTCTGCTCAATAAAGCAGCTCCTAAGCATTTTAAGGCTGTGTGTTCAGGTATTTCTGCTTACTGTAGACAGATCAAAACCAGATACCTGGAATTTCCACATCAGCATGTAATTTGAGGCAGACAGGCCATGGAGAACTATAGCTATGACTGAAGAACAGAGGCCCTTGGCATGAAGAATGTACCCTGTTCACATTTCATGACCTTTTTCTTTCATGAGCAGAGTAAACCTCTAACATTACAAGGCAACAACTGTAAAGATGTACGTCATCTTTCACTTCTACCATATATAAAAGACAGTTTTTGTTTTTTTTTGATGCCTAGATAGAACTGTGACTGGACTATAGACATTCAACTATTGAATTGTAAACAAGCAGTAAAGACCCTTTGAAACAAGCTTCTGCAGACACCAATAATTCATTCTTAAAGGCTTAATCCAAGTTTTGAACCACATTTCATATTACATGTTTAGGGTGTAACATGAAGCATGGTCACATACTAGCCCCCTAAAACCAAAACTGCTCCCACTTTATCTCAATCATAGGGTGCCCCTTGGTCCTGGTTATTTGAATTCAGAATGGCTGCGCATGGCTTCACCCTTACAGCCTCATCAGCAATTCATAGGGATCTGCAAATAGACATACTACAAGTCCTCTCTGCCACCACAGCAGATCACACCTGCAGCAGGACAGTGATGTCCTTGTGGTCCATTAAATACTTACCTCTGTACAGACCTGCAGCTAGGAGTAACCAATGCAGGAGCCTGTGCATTGCACTCATGATGCACTGATTACCGTTCCAATGCTCTGCAAGCTTGAATGTAAAAATTTAATAAGTGCACATTTTTAAAAGAGAAGTATGGCCAAAGCTTGTTTTTGGTCATCTCTCTCATGTGGGTTACAGGAGTGCATTTACTTTTTGACAACACAGATCCACTTCAGTCTCTTGATGTATCCCGACAATGTCAGGATCCACCCAGATGCCTGACTGCCAGCTGGCTCAGCCCCTCAGAGCGCCACTAACACCCCGAGCCAGCTGCTTCCGTCCCCTCTACAGCTCAGTGACCAATGAGTGCTGGAGGGGTAGAGCACAGAGCAGTGACTGGCAGTCACCACTCTGCTCAGAGCTTAGCAGGAAAACGAGAGACCAGCGGTTACAGGTTCATTCATTTTTCGGGCTTAGAGCTGGTGGGGAACAGATGTAGCATTGGACTGATGCTGCAACCATACAGGTGAGTATGCAGGTTTTTTTTTTTTTTTTTCTTTAACTTTCCGCACTTCTTTAATTACTTCATTGTTGGTGTATTTATTATTTTCTTTGAAGGTGGAATATACAGAGAAAATAATGGTATTTTTTTTCAGAAGTTAAATGGTTTCCTCCCCTCCTTCCTCCCCTCACAGAGCAGGTGACCTGACAAGGGGCAGAAAATAGTGCAGATATCCAACTTTAATCACGTCACTTCAGCTCTTGTGAATTTTAAGGATGTACTTCTCCACAGTGTTTGCAGCTACATAAGTCAGTGAAGACGTGATATAAAGTTTATTACAATTTAAATTGACTTAACCCAGTGACCTAGTGCAGTTTAGGCAGATAAATGGAGGTTGGAAAGCAGGCAGCATGCACCATGTTCACTCTTTAGCTAACACATAGTGCTCTGGGAAGCCTTTGGGATCAGGTATTTGACACATCTGGAATTGCCAAAGTTCAATGGCACCTGTAGCTCTTCAAAAGTGAAGATGAGATTTGCCACCTTCTGGAAAGGCAAGAATTAAACATGTTTTACAGGCTGGCTTAAAGCGATAGGATCACCTTTTTAATACATTTATATTGCTATTCCAGTATAAAAGCTCACCGAGCCCTCATGCTCACATTCAAACGAAAATTAATGGAAATTATTACTTTTCCTTAAAATAATTAAATAAGCAAGCCACAGTTCATGGAAAGTTAGTTGCTTGGAATTAAGTTTCTCTAGTACTGTAATAGGGCGTACACACGGTCGGACTTTGTTCGGACATTCCGACAACAAAATCCTAAGATTTTTTCCAACGGATGTTGGCTCAAACTTGTTTTGTCTACACACAGTCGCACAAAGTTGTCGGAAAATCCGATCGTTCTAAACGCGGTGACGTAAAATACGTACGTCGGGACTATAAACAGGGCAGTGGCCAATAGCTTTCATCTCTTTATTTATTCTGAGCATGCGTGGCACTTTGTCCGTCGGATTTGTGTACACACGATCGGAATTTCCGACAACGGATTTTGTTGTCGGAAAATTTTATCTCCTGCTCTCCAACTTTGTGTGTCGGAAAATCCGATGGAAAATGTCCGATGGAGCCCACACACGGTCGGAATTTCCGACAACACGCTCTGATCGGACATTTTCCATCGGAAAATCCGACCGTGTGTACGGGGCATAACTGTTTTCCAGTTAAAGACTTGGTTTAGGGTTATAAATCTATGCTATGATAATCACATGAAGAAAATTATAGATGTAAAAACCAGACTGCGATTTCACTTTGAAGTCAGCTCTATACAAGATTCCATATACATTCTGACAATTTGCTAGTGGATGTTCATCTCCCTACTTGAAGCAACCAGAGAATGGATTTATACCCTTTAATGAAACAGAACAGGAGACAGTAAAATGTCAGCTTTTCATGGACTACTTTATAAAGCATTTAGTATTTTGAATAAGAACTGCATAAATGTAGGATATAGTTCTCCTTTAAAGCTCAGATTCTTGTACCGCTCTCCCCAGAGCAAGATCTCTGCACAAGCATTCCCAGCTATTTTGGTCTGAAGTAGATTTGAAAACTTACCGTATATACTCAAGTAGAAGCCGAGTTTTTCAGCACATTTTTGTGCTGAAAAAGCCCCCTTGGCTTATACTCGAGTCACTGTGCCCATCTGCAGCCTCATGTGCCTGATCTCCCGGCGCTGTGACATGCAGTCTAGTCGGCGGCCCCGCAGTGTAACAAAGCCCCGCCTTCTCCTCGTCCGTGATAGGCGAAACACTGACTCGCTGCTGGGAAACTGAATCAGTGTTCCGTCACGGATGAGGACGAGGAGAAGGTGTGGCTTTGTTACACTGCACGGCTGCCGACTAGACTGCATGTCACAGCGCTGGTGTTCAGGAGATCAGGTACATGGGGCTGCAAATGGGCACAGTGGGGCTGCAAATGGGCACAGTGGGGCTGCAAATGGGCATTGTTGGCCCTCTTTTGCACTTACAGTAGCTGCTGCATTTCCCACCCTAGGCTTATACTCGAGTCAATATGTTTTCCCAGTTTTTTGTGGTAAAGTTAGATGAGTCTGCTTATACTTGAGTATATACGGTACCTAAAAAGTGGAAACCTCCTAAAAAAAAACAAAAAAAAAAAAAAAAACGCTTTTTTTGTTTTTCTTTTTGAGTGGAGTGGCCAAGGTTCAAAGCTTAGTCCTCTATGCGTTTTTCCATGACATCCAGGAATCCAATGGATGTGCCCTAGCCTACAAGGAAACGCTGAATTGCTCAACCAATAAAAAAAAAAGAACATTTGAGTGCGCATTAAACTGGTCTTTAGCAGCCTGGATTTGCATGATTACATAAACAGCTTCTTTGAAAATGCATTAATTTATGGGTCAAACAGCACAAACTCATTTGAAATGTTTTCATAAGATTTTCTGATTAACAATGTGTCTCAAAGCAATAAAGGCATTGTAAAAAATAGGGGAGTGAAATCTAACTACACAGCACTGATCATGTACCTTGCAAATAAAGAGCTTTGCCTAGTTTCCTATAAAAGCAAACATAAGCACAAGTACATACATACAGCTATCTTTACCCCTTGTAGTGTTCTATCCATATGTGCAGAATCGACCTGCATAATGTTAACAGCAGCTATGGTGACAATGCACAGGATCATCAAAACTTCCCCTGAACAATAAAGAGCAGACAGTAGACCTATAGGGAATATTACATATAGTATTTCAATGTTTACCTTGTTTCTGCTTCTCTCTTGGTCTGCAGACAGCTCAGAGCCACTATGAGGAAAGTTGAGACTTCCGCTAGAAGCAGATTCTTTATGGCTCTCGCCAAACCAGGAGAAGGGCATGCATGTAGGAACTGGAGAGTCTGAGTCAGACAGTGACTGGTTACCACCTTCATCCAGTAATTCTCGAGATCCACTGGAAACATTTATTGAAGACAGAATTAGGAAAACCCTGCTGTTACCATGCGTCACACAAAACGGAAGACAATTGCCATTTAAAATGCTTTGCTTCATTTTGGCTGGATTCACAGCAAATGCATCGCATTTAGTGGACACTAATGCGCACTAAATGCATTTGTGCCAATGTGTGTATGTTGTGGCAAATATTTTTTCCCCTCACAGCAGGAGCCAAATTACCATTTACTTATGTATGTTGTGACACATTGCAGCACACTGCGTTGGATTTAAATGCCCTATTTTCAAACAGGGCGCATCAACATGCTGCATTATTGTGTACAGGGCTGGTGGAAAACAAATGTATTTTTACGTTGTCCCATAGCCAAAACAGGAAGTGAGCGGACATCCTTCCAAAGTGAATCTCTGGCTTTCACTAGAACTAGTGTCCCCATTGGAAGATTTCCCCTATATTCCTGCTCTGGGAACAAGCCAAAAATTTGCATTTTCATTTACTTTCAATGATCATGGTAAACGAGACAAATGGAGTGAATCTCCCTATGGCAGTGGTTCTCAACGCCTGTTCTCAGGACCCACTAACAGGCCAGGTTTGCAAGATAACTCAGGTGATATAATTTGCTGCTCAGTGATTGCAGTATTCTAGTCTGCATCTCGCCAAGGTAATACCTAAAATCTGGCCTGTTAGTGGGTCCCGAGGACAGGAGTTGAGAACCACTGCCCTATGGAGACGCAGAAAGCAGCAAAACCTGACAGGTTCTCCAATCAATCCATAAGGTTTGCCGTTATAGTTTGAAATCTTTAAACATGTCTGCAGATCACAAGTTCATTTTCCAACCTTCTCGCCACCACTTCTTTACAGGTACAGAGGATAAACCCCTGCTTTACTGTGTGTAAAAACTAGGGCTGCGGAAATTAACGATCAATTTCTCGATTAATCGTTATCTTTTTTTGATCGATCAAAATTCTTTTGATCGGTACTCACCTCTCCGCCGGCTTCCGGGTCTTCAGGGAGTTCCGTTGGAGATCTGGTGACATCACGGACATAGACGTCACCGACTCCTCCCCCATCCCCAAGTGCCTCCGTCTGCCAACGAAGGCAAAGGGGGAGGAGTCCGGTGACGTCGATGTCCGTGACTTCACCGGACAGCCTGGACAGTGATGGTAAATATGGATGTGGTTAACTGGGATCATTCAGTGAGCTAAGTGTAGGCAAATTTGATAACCTTCCGTTTTTAACATTGTGGTCCTTAGAGGCTGATAAGCTGTGATATTTTTGCTGTGTGAATCAGCTTCTGCTGTTGCCATGACGGCGGCACTTGCTTTTGATTGACTGTTCCGTTCTTCAGGGTATATAGTCAATAAAATGCGATCGGGTCTGCTTCCAGAAAATGTAAACACTCCGGTATGTCTGCGTGACTGGCTAAAGTGATGCCTACTTGCCTACTATAAAGTGATTGACAGTCAATATACTAGATAAGTTTTATAATTAAAGTAACTTTAACTAACTTTCTACGTTTTTCTTAAAGTTTAATTTAAAAAAATGACTTACGTCAGTGCTACAGTTAGAATTTAAAACGTATTTGTGTGAACTGTGAAGTTACAAACACTAACAACTTACAAAGCCATCCACAATATAACCCCCAACTACATCACTAGCCTAGTCTCAAAATACTAACCCAATCGTTCTCTTCATTCCTCTCCAAAAGACCTCCTACTCTCTAGCTCCCTTACAGCTCCTCCCATGCTCGCCTCCAGAACATTTCCAGAGCCTCTCCAAAACCATGGAACGTCTTACCCCAATCTGTCCAATTATCTCCTACTCTATAAGCTTTTAGACAATCCCTGAAAAACCTCCTATTCAGAGAAGCCTATCCTACCCATACCTAACAACTATTTTCATTTTCTCCATCAGTTCATCCGCCACAGTTATTACCTTTTGTTTCACTTGACCCTCCCTTCTAGATTGCAAGCTCTAACAATCAGGGCTCCAATCCCTTCTGTATTGAATTCTGCCCTCATGTTGTAAAGCGCTGCGCAAACTGTTGGCGCTACATAAATTGTGTGTGCGTGTGTGTGTGTGCGTGCGTGCGTGTGTGTAAACAAAAAAAAAAAAAAAAAAAGAGAGATATATATTTCATATACATCTATATCTAACACACACTCCCAAAAAAGTTGGAAGGCTGTGTAAAATCTAAATAAAAAAATGCAATGATTTGCAAATCTCAAACTCAGATTTTATTCACAATAGAAAACATCAAAATGTTTAAAACTGAGAAAAATGTACCATTTAAAAAACAAACACACATGCTAATTTTGAAATGGATGGCAGCAACAAGTCTCAAAAAAAGTTGGGCCCTGTTTATTACGGTGTAGCACATGGGTGGCCCTCCAGCTGTTGTGGAACTACAAGTCCCATCACGCTTGTAACTGTTAGCCTTGCAATGCCTCATAAGACTTTTAGTTCCACAACAGCTGGAGGCCACAGGTTGAGCATCCATGGTATAGCATCTCCTCTTAACCACTTCAGCCCCGGAAAGATTTACCCGCTTCCTGACCAGGCCATTTTTTTGGGATACAGCACTGCGTCGCTTTAACTGACAATTGCGCGGTTGTGCAACGCTGTTCCCAAATAAAATGAATGTCCTTTTTTTCCCACAAATAAAGCTTTCTTTTGGTGGTATTTGATCACCTCTGCGGTTTTTATTTTTTGCGCTATAAACAACAAAAAAAAAAAAAAAAGCTTTCTGCTATAAAAATTTTGATTTATAAAAATAATAAAAATAAAGATTTATAAAAACACATTTATTTTTTTATAAATATTTTTATTATTTCACAAATATCAAAAAGAAACACCATAAAATTGTGTATTATCTTACAATACATAAAAATATTATTAACTGAACTGCGTAAGAAAGAACTACTGCTTTAGAGGAGAGACCAAGTACAGTTGAGGTCAAGTTATTTCCATTAAAGCGAGAAATCAAAGGGTTGAAGGAACAAATGAACATGCAGCCGGCTAAAATTGATGAAATGGAGAATAGAAGCCGTAGGAATAATCTGAGAGTGATAGGCTTGCCAGAGCGGAGCGAGGGCCCAACCCCATAACATTCCTGGAGGGGTGGTTTAGGGAAATCTCCGGGCCTACTACCTTTACACCACTTTTTGTGACTGAAAGAGCCCATCGAGTCCCCCTCAAAGCACGACGGGTGGATAACCATCCCAGGCCGTTAACCCTAAAACTTCTGAATTACAATAAGGTGACCCTGCTACAAAAGGCCAGAGAGATGGGGACATTATGCATAACGGGTTTAGGGTTTCACTGTATCCTGACTTTTCGCCAGATCTCCAGAAGCGTAGAGCCGAATTTATACCAATTAAACGCTTGTTGATTAAATATAAGATAGTATATGCTTTGCTTGACCAGCCCGCTTACAGGTGACAGCACTTGAAGAGACCTGTAGAACTGTGGAAAATAAAGGGCATGAAATTGTGTTGATTATGTATAGATATAGATGAGAGGACAGGGGGAGAGGGGGTAAATTGGTTGAGAATGGTTTTCTCTATCTTTTCCGAGACTATTGGCTCCCTCCCCCCTTTTTTTTTTCTTCTATATTATTATACATTATAGAATATAACGTATTATATATAATAATATATTAATATATATTATATACTATAATTCCATTGCTGTAACATTGATGGTTTAATATAGACGGAGTGGAGGAGAGGAATTACATTTGGGTTGAATGTTACAGGAGGTATGCAAGAGGGAGAGTAAGGGAACGCATGGGGCTCCCGCATAGGTTAAAGGTTGCACTAAATTTATTAATGTTATTGGTTTGGAATGTGAGGAGAGAAGGGTGGGAGAGGTATGGGAAGGTCACAGGTGAAGCCCTTCGGGTAAGCCCAGACGGGCAGGGGTTGGGAGGGAGGGAGGTGGTCAGCGGGGGGGACAAGGGTAGGGTGGGGGGTAAGAAGTACATACCACAATGGAAGACACAAATAGGGAGAAGAGTGAGAGACGGGGAGAGGGAGGAACACAGACTGGAGAAAGTTTGAAGGAGGGGAGAAAACAGGACTTGTAAATGGATGATTTTTTCATTTTTTCTTCTACTTTTGATTCGTTTTGATACTCTCCCATGCAAGACAAGACATTCAGTATAAGCTCTTGGAATGTCCGAGGTCTAGGGGATCCAACTAAGAGCAACGGTCCTGTCTGCACTAGAGGGGAGGGGGCCTGGTTTGCTCTGCCTGCAGGAGATGCACTTGACCAGTGCCACAACTCTGTAACCAGAATTTTAAGTCCCAATTTCATTCTGTTCACTCCTCCTATTCAAGGGTGTGAGCATAATGATTGGGAGGGGGGTAGCGTTCTCCTGCAGGGAGAGCTGTATTGATGAACAGGGCCAATATATTTTCCTGTTTTACTCGATTGAGAACAAACAATATGTGTTGGCAAATATTTATACCCACCCCCCCATTTAAGCTGGAGGTTCTACATAAATTGTTGGAGTTCACAATGGACAAAGTGGGAACTCCAGTAATAGCGGTAGGAGACTTCAATGAAGTCCTAGATAAGAACCTAGATAGATTTCCACCAGGAAACAGACCCAATATAACAGGAGAGGGCCGGCTATCTCGATTTAGGGAGGAAATGGGGTTGAGTGACATATGGCGAATGCGCTATCCACAGGAGCGGCAATACTCCTGGCTTTTCAAGCTCCAACCTCACTCTCTCCAGAATAGACATGGCCCTAGGCAATAGAGAAGCAACATCGTTGGTAAGGAATCTAGAGTATGGCCCAAGAGGAGTCTCGGACCACTCCCCGCTTGTATTAACGTAGGGGGCAAGACTCAGTTAAGAGGATGGAAAATCAGCCCTTGTTGGCTAGAATTGATTGGCAATCATGGAGAAGTGATGACCGGACTAAAAGAATTTGTGCAAACCAATGCAGGTACGGCGTCAGCCGAAGTGATTTGGGACTCCCTGAAGGCCCATCTCAGAGGTCTCTTGATTCAACAAGTGGCAAGAACGAAGGGTAAATCTAGAGAGTGGGAAAGGGACAGTATGAAAGAGGTGACACTTGCAGAGAGGCGATATATCGAGGACCCAACCCCAGACAGGCAAAAGTAATGGCTAGACAAGCAACAAGTCTATAAAATGGCCATCATAAAGCAGTCAGAGAATATACAAATATTCCAGAGACAGTGCCAGTTTGGAGAAGTGGAGAGAGTGGGGCGTATGCTCTCCCTGTTGATTAGATCCAACACCCCCCCTCCACTGTCTTGGCCGTTAGGACATCAAGTGGGGATATCTCCATCGATGCGGCAGAGATAATACATACATTTAGCGAATACTAAGTCACTGTATAAGTCTAATAGGGAAGTCAGTAGGGAAAAAAATGGAAGGTTATAGAGGCACCAGTGACCCTATATTAATTACAGCGAGCAGTAGCCGGGATGTCCAACCAAAAGTCGCCAGGCCCGGACGGGCTCCCGATAGAAATATACAAACGATACGGAGAGGTACTACTTACAGAACTGCTGAAGACACTGGAATGGCCATTAACCAATGGGAAACTTCCCACTTCAATGTCGGAAGCCACTATTATTGTAATACAAAAGGAGGGGAAAGACCAATTAGATGTTACTTCTTATCGCCCAATCTCACTATTATGCACGGATGTAAAAATCTTGGCTAAAAGTGCTAGCAACCCGTTTAAATGGATGCATTCAAAAGCTTATACATCCTGATCAGTCAGGTTTTAGCATCAATATTAGAAGAGTCTTCTTAAACATGCAGATTCCAACAGACAACACAGGCTCCAGGGCCATATTGGCCTTGGATGCCACTAAGGCCTTCGATAGCCTGGAATGGGTTTACTTATGGAGGGTGCTAGAGAGATTTGGGTTTGGCCCCTCCTTTATTAGAAGAGTGAAAATACTCTACAGTGAGCCAAGGGGAAAAATAAAAATCAATAATGAATATTCAGAACTGTTCCACTTGGAAAGAGGGACGAGACAGGGATGCCCCCCTGTCCCCCTTGTTGCTCGCCCTCGCGATGGAACCACTAGCAATTATGACTAGATCAATGTCAGACATACAGGGGTTCCGGAGGCAGACAGAAGAGGATAGGATAGCACTGTTTGCTGACAACATCCTGTTCTTCTTGGGAGATGTTGAGAATTCGTTAAACACAATGATACAAATGGTTGGAGAGTTCGGGCGTTTTTCTGGAATGGTTATCAACTGGGAGAAATTGGCCTTGTTACCAGTTGATCCACTTGGTAACCAGATACAGTCGGGAACTCCCCACCTAAAAGTAGTCGCAAAACTGAAATACCTGGGTGTTTGGATCACGAGCGACGTAAACCAGTATGTCAATGACAACCTAGCCCCACTACTACTATTAAAACTAAAGCAAAAAGGGAGATATCTGGAGCAGACTCCCTTTATCTGTAGCAGGGCACTGCAATCTAATAAAGATGATATGGCTACCGCAGATATTATACCCGTTCCACAACTTCCCGATTTGGATAGGCCAAAAAAGGTTTAAAAGAATAGAATCCTTTTTTAGGGAATTAATTTGGAAGAAGGGTCAATCTAGGATTAGTTTGCAAACTGTGCAGATACCGGTTAAACAGGGGGGTATGGCGGTCCTGCATCCGAGGTCATATTTTCTGGCATCCCAGTTGCAACACCTAGCGGGCTGTGGAATCCCAGGAGGGGGGAACCCCAGTGGCAGAATGATGATAATGGGGGCCCCACATAGTATACTAGTGGAGGTATTAGAGGCAGACTCATTTATCTGTAGATGCCCGACGATAAAACTAGTTAGTAAAGTATGGCAGACAACGAAGGCACTGTTGGGGTATGAGGGGGTAACAGAATACGCCCCTCTATGGAACAACAAAAACCTGGCGGAATTAAGAGGTATAGAAGGCCCAGGGAATGGGAGAGACAGGGCACCAACCGACTTCCAACTATAGGAGGGTAATTTTATGAAAACATTTCTAGCTTTAAAACGGGAGTTTAATATATCAGATAATTAATTTTATAATCATCTCCAAATCAGACATGCTATACAAGTGCAGTTTAGGTTGCAGAAAATGGAATGGACCCAGATCCTCACTCTCCTAAAAATAATCAATTCATATACATCTAAAGGACTAATCTCAGTTATATACTAGTTTGGAAGATAGAATAGTAAGTGGAGAAGGACCTTCTAAGAGCAGAGCGGGATGGGAGAGAGACCTGGGGGCAATGACTACGGAGGAATGGGACAGGATCTTGAAACGAGGAGCACTGGTCTCAATCTGTCCTTCACAGAAAGTATCTCATCTGTTCTTAATACACAGAGTTTACTATACCCCAACAAAAATGTCTAAGCTCGAGTGGAGACAAAATGATGAGTGTCCCAGGTGTAAGGTGACAGGGGATTTTATCCACATGGTATGGAAGTGCCCAAAGCTATTTAAATATTGGGTGGAGATAATGGATAGGATAAATAAAACCTTCAAGACCACACTAGAACTGGCGGCCAAGACATGACTGCTAGGGGACATGGAGGTAGGTAGTGCCCCGATTGACACCATCGAAGTAGTGCTGAGATGCCTATATCAGGCTAGAAAATTAATCGCACAGAAATGGCAGGCGCAGATTCTCCCGACCATGAAGAATTGGGTAGAGACTATCAACTCAACAGTTTGGAGTGAGAGAGTGGTATACATTAGGCAAGGTAACTATAGGAAGTTTGAGAGAATGTGGAGGCCTTTGTTAGATGAGATGAGGTGTCCCCTTATAGGTGGAGTATGACAAGCAGATGAGAGGGGTTTTTTTTTTCCCTCTTAGCCATCCGCCGCTCTTAGCACTCCTCCTTGGGAGACCCGGGACGCTTTCTTTTCCCGCACGGTTCTCTGCTTTTTGGAGGGTCCTTGCTCCTCCCCGGAGGCCCGGTAATTAATAAAAGCACATACACAAGTAATGATTAGGTGGTGTCGGTGAGGGGGGGTGGGGTTGAGTTGGGAGGGAGAGGAAAGGTAAACGAATAAAAAAACAAAACAAATTTATTCATCAGTTTAGGCCGATATGCTTATTGGGATATTTTTTTTTTACCAAAAATATGTAGAAAAATACATATCGATTGGTTTGCACAAAAGTTATAGCGTCTACAAAATAGGGGAGAGATTTATGGCATTTTTTATTTATTTATTTTTACTAGTAATGGTGCCGATCAGTGATTTTTAGCGGGACTGCAACATTGCGGCAGACAGATCAGACACCTAACTGACTGACACTTTTTTGGGAACCAGTGACATTACAGTAATCAGTGCTAAGAATATGTACAGTTATTGTACCAATGACACTGGTAGGGAAGGGGTTAACTGTGTTCCCTCACTGTGTTCTAACTGTATGGGGGAAGGGCTCACTTGGACAACACAGATCCGTCTTTCTGCATAGCAGAAAGAAAGGATCTGTGTGATCTCCCCAGTCAGATTGGAGATTTGCCTTGTTTACACAAGCAGGGCCCCGTTCTGTCACTGCGGAGAATGATCGCAGGTGGCTGGCGGACAGAGTCCACCGGACCTGCCGATTGGCTCCTCTGCTGGCCAATGGGAGCGCGCGTGCCCACAAAAACGGTTCCCGAGCCAACGTACGGCGATTTGCAGGATCGTGCCACCTCGTCGCAGTATAACGATGGCGGCTGGTCGGCAAGTGGTTAAAAACACTATAAACATCTAGAAACTGAGGAGACCAGTTGCTGGAGTTTTGGGAGAGGAATGGGGTTTCATTCTTGCCTAACTGCTCAACAGTCCTGGGTTTTCTTCATCATACTTTTTGTTTCAAGATGCCCCAAATATTTTCAATTGAAAAAAAGTCTGGACTGCAGGCAGACCAGTTAGGCACCCAAACTCTTCTACTACAAAGCTCTGCTATTGGCATAGATGCAGCATTGTCCTGCTGAAATATGCAAGGCCGTCCATAAAAAAAAAAAAAAAAAAAAAAAAAAGGACATCCGGATGGGATCATATGCTGCTCTAAGGCCCATTCACTCGAGGCGGACTCCGCTTCCATGGAGTCCGCCAGCTCAGGAGGAGATCTCTCCGTTGATCTCTGCTGAGTCGGCGGATGACAGGTCCCTCTCTGCTCACTGAGCGGGGAGGGGCCTGTCGAGCGCCGCTGCTTCCTATGGAGAGATCAGACGAAAAACGGACAGCATGTCCGTTTTCATCAGATCTCATCCGATCGCGACGGATCTGAACGTAGGGCCATCCGTCTGTTTTTGGCAGGTCGGACTGGGTCGGATGTCAGCGGACATGTCTCCGCTGACATCCGTCGCTTCATAGGCTAACATGGAGTGCCCGTTCAGGTCCGCCGTCAAAACTGATAGGCAGACTTGAATGGTCCGACCGTGTGAAAGGGGCCTTAAACCTGGTTATATCTTTTAGCAGTGAAGGTTCCTTTCCACATGTGTAGGCTGCCCATTCTATACCCACTAATACACCCCCATACTATCAGAGATGCAGGCTTTTGAACGAAGTGCTGACACCAAGCCAGAAGGCCCCACTCCTCTTTAACCCAGAGGACATAGTGCCCATGGTTGCCAAAAAAAAAAAAAGGTAAAATTTCAAATCGTCTGACCACAGAACAATTTTCTACTTTGCAAGAAACCATTTTTAAGAGAGCTTTGGCCAACACAAGACAGCGTCGTTTCTGGATCATGCTCAGATATGGCCCATGCAGTGATGTCTATCATAGAATCATGCCTGTTTTTAATGCAATGCCGTCTGAGGGCCCAAAGATCACAGGCATCCAATATTACGTTTCAGCCTTGGCCCTTGCGCCCAGAGATTTGCAATTTTACATTAAAGGAAACATTATTCTGAAATTGTTTTGACAATTTTTAGATGCAGGTTTTCACAGATTGGTGAACCTTTGCCCATCATTACTTCTGAGACACTCCTGACTCTCCAAGATGCCCTTTTTATACCCAATTATGTTACAGACTTATTGCCAATTCATCCAATTCATTGCAAAACGTACTTCCGGCTCTTCCTTGTAAGTACCACTTTGGTAGCTTTTTGTTGCCCTTTTTCCCAACTTTGAGACATGTTGGTGCCATCAATTTCAAAATCACCTTATATTTTTCTTAATATGGGTACAGTTTTTCAGTTTAATATATATGCACACACACAGTGAATTGACCCCTGCTTGACGTTTTTATCTCCAACTCCCTTAAGTTACTTCTTGCAGTTAGTGAAACCTGTTTTTTCAGGAGGCTGAATCTTCCTTTCCGAATGCCCTCTCCCATGGTGGCCTTCCCTGGACTCATTCACCCAGACCCAGTGAACAAAATTGGGTGGAGCTGGAATCCTATATCCACAAAGCATTGTCCAAGTTTTTCATTAACCTCTCTCTCTCTATTCCTCTCCTCATTTCAATCTAATTGTATTTGTCTTTGTACTTCATTTCTTTGAGAATTGCTCTACTTTTGTCAGTGTCATGCTTCCTTGATGACGTCTTTGCCTGGCTACCCTACTTTCTCTCCTCTGAAATACTATCATTCTTGGTGACTTCAATGTCCCTATTAACGCTAATACCACAGCTAAAACTCAAGTTCTCCAACTAACCTAATCTTTTGACTTAACACCATGGATACATTCCTACACCTCCAACTAATTTTTTACCACTTCCATCAGCTCATTCCCCAGTGTTACAACCTTTTGTACCACCTGCCACACCCTATTACATTGTAAGATCTTCTGAGCAGGGCCCTCTTGTATTTTATTATAACTGTATTGTCTCCCTTTTTATATTGTAAAGCTCTGCATAAACTGTTGGAACTATATAAATCCTGAATAGTATAAACTGACAGCAATATCCGTGACCTTGTATTATCACATCTCTGGACTCCTTGCAACCTCTACAACAGAATGTAAGCTCCCGTGAGCAGGGTCCCCCCCTCCAACCCACTTGTCTTGAGCTGTATTAAAACTACACGGTCTCCCTTTATTTTCTAAAACATTGGAGAAATGGATAATAGTAATAATATCAGTGGGCTGGTATTCTATGGATTTTAGGTCAATAACAGCTAAAAGGCTGTAGGTCATTTTGTTAATTCATCCCACGCAAAACTTGTATATTTAAAGTTGCAAGAAGCAAAAACAAATGTCCTAACCTTACAAATATTTAAAATTTGCTGTACTGTAGTTATAAAAAAAAAAAAAAAAAAACGCAAACAAAAACATTTACCGACTGTCCAAGGATCCTCTCTGGCTATCCCGGTCCAGTTTTTTGCCTTTGCCTCCAGACTTTCGCAGTCCCCTAAAGAAACAAAATTAGACTTATGAAAGACTTTATGTAACCTCTGATTTATCCTGGGGTCACATAATTCTGTTCACACTCTTCAAATGTAGGCAGCTGTAAATATGCATTTCTAATCTGTTAATACATACCGAATTATATACTGTATTTATTGGCATATAACACGCACTTTTTCACCCTGAAAATCGGGTGCAAATAGCGTGTGCGTGTTATACGCCAATACTACACTTTTAGCTGCCTCGGAGGGGACAGGGAGGGGGCGGGACGAACGTCATCAGATTACATACAGTTAGAATCTCCTGTTTACTTGGCGGCCTCTGTAATAGGAAGTTCCATCTCCTGGGCCGCCATTGAAACACTGTTCTTCTGTCTGTCATAGGAGATTTTCACTGTATGTAATCTGTCGCGCTCGACCCACCCCCCTCCCTGTCCCCTCTAGCAGATGGGCACTGATCAGGCTGCACTGATGGCAATGGTGAGGCTGCTGCATTGATGGCAATGGTGAGGCTGCTGCATTGATGTGGACTGATGAGGCTGCATTGATGGCACTTGTGAGGCTGCAGATGGGCTTTGATCAGGCTGCATTGATGACAATGGTGAGGCTGCAGATGGGCACTGACCCTTATTTTTCATCAAAGTTCCTTATTTAAAAATTTTTTTTCCCCAGAAACTTCCCTCTTAAAATGAATGTGCGTGTTATACGCCGATAAATACGGTAAATATGAGGACATTCTTAAATGATTGGGAGACTGAATTCTTTATGACTGTTTTAAAAATATTCTTCGTAAAACTCTTAAAAAGGGGATGACCACTTACAGGGAACTCGCATTATTCAAAACCAAAAAAAACATTGTCTTTACAAAACCATAGGTTGCTCTTAAATTACTCCTTATATTCCCCATTTATAGATCACCAAAACAATGACTTACATAAAACATGCTTTACAATTCACTTCATTCCTTGCACTTGTGGTAATTAAAACAAATCAAAACCCAAATACTAAAATCTCACATAAGTTCTAACATGTTAACGTAATTTCAAAGGTTGTGCTTCAGCCACGGTTCACACTAGCCCACATATCGCACTACATTCCTGTGTAATGCGATGTGCAGACACTTTTTGGAGCCGCATCGCATGTTCATTTTGTACCATGTGATCCAGTGTGTGCAAACCACACTGCATGTGTGATCCTTTTGGGGGTGTCGTTAACCTTGTATTGACACCTACAGCAGATCACAAACACAGCGTGATTGCAATGCAGTGTGGGAAAGGAGAAGGGATCGCTGCTTTCCCGCACCGCATGTGTATGTGAACCTAAGCATAATCCTCAATCTGCAGCTTTCAATAAAAGCATACCTGATAATCCTGCCATGCAATTCTCTTTCAGGGCACTTCTTGTTTATGGGATGACAAGCGGTCCCCTAAATGTGATCTTGTGTTGTCACCATCACATGCGCCACTGCTTAAGACTACAAGCAGGTGCGCCAACACACACCGTGCAGGCACAGTCCACTTTTACTATCTGGAAGTTTGCCCACAGCAATGGTGTGCCTATGCTGGAGCTCATGCATATAGGAAGGAAGTGGTCGAAAGGAAGCTGCAAAAGATGAGCAGTACCGAGACGTAAAAAAAAATAAAAAATAAAATAAAAAACATACTTTAGAAAAAAAATGAACAAAAAACAAATGTTTACGATACAGTGCTTTAGTAAACTAAATTTTTAAGTTCTGGTTTAGATCTACTTTAGTGTAGTTTTCCTGTTACAAAAGCAGATTTCAGTGATAATTTGGGAAGAAAGAAAGAAAAAAAAATGAACCTACTAATTAGGTTTTGACTTTTGGAGGAACACCACGTACATCTGGTGGAGGTAAAGAGAGGAGAAGGTTATAGTGGAATCTATTCCCAGGACACCAATGAGCTATCCTGATCATCATTTTTTGTTTTGGACAGAGTGGAGAGGGATTAGAAAACCTGTCTGGCTTTTATTGCTGTCTATGCCCCTATTAGGGAGATTCACCCTCTCTATTTGTTCTCTTTACAGTTATCTACTAAAACGAATGTGAAAGAAAATCCCAAGTTTTGGGCTGTCCCCAGAACAGTAATAGAGGGGAAATACATTATGGATGCCGTTTGGCCTTCCCATGTCATCAGTGTGCTGTGGACCTGGAGATGCTCTCGTTTGCTTTTTATGGCATGCTTACTTGTATCATACGTTTTAGTATTATGCCTTTTTTTAAATCATTCAATAAAAACTGCATAGTGGTAATGCACTAGGTCGGTGCGCCCTCTTTTTGTTGTTTTGCAGTACATTCATAAGGATACTCAGTCCTGAGGGGGCAGCAAGGCATATTGGTGCTCAACCAATATCGGCTTAAAGGAAAGCATAGTAAGCCTCAAAGCATACCACCCAAAACACAGGTGAACATTTTTTGGATTCACAAGAATAAAGGGACTGAGGAACGCTCTTACCCAAAATCAGGAAACCTCCTCCTGTGCTTCCCAGTGGCTTCATTTGCGTCAGTGGTTTTGTCTTCACTTCTCTTCTCCTCTATGTAATCAAACAAGGCTTACATCAACAAAACTGACAGCAAATTGAAATTATTTCTACATCTTCTGTACAACCGATCATTTGCAACCCAGACAAATTCACTACACAAAGTGAGAGAAAGTTTCTCCCCACCAAGCTACAAAAAGGAAGCAATCCTTCTCGGACCTTCCTTCAACCACATGGTCAGTAATAGAGGTGGTCAACTTCAGCTTGTTCGTAAAAACTTTGCTGTGAAATTAATAAGACAGTAGAAGATAACGTCATGTGTAGAAGATGCTGAAAGACATGGCAGTTTTGGATCTACCCAACCTGTGCCCTGGTGGAGATCTGTTGCTTATTCAGGTTAAGTCTATAACAAGGTGGGAACACATTAATGTAGAACATACTAGCTCCAACAAGAATAAAAGAAAACCTAGAAATATTGGTCCCAGAAGTCAATTTATGATGCTCTGGTTACATGAACTCCTAGACTGGGCCAGCCCTTTATCAACCAGTCCATGTTCCAGCTGCTTTGGTTTCAAGTTCATCTTAGAACTTGGCAGGCACAATACACACTAAGTGGACATTGCACTAAACTAGGCCTGACTTCTTAACAGCCCCCTAATGCTCATGTATTTGGGACCCTCAGGTTTCCAAGAAGGCTGCTAAACATGTGCCGCCACTGCCCCTCCTAGGTGAGCATTTACATATTAGTTATTAATTATCATGAGGAGCTAGAAGTAAAGCTGGCCCTCTCCCATCTATTCTCCCTCTCCCCTTCTCTTTGACAGTCAGATAATGCCTATGCACCCCACTACCATCAAAAGTTTATTGCTGGCCTTACACTTTAACTCTCCCTTTCAACCATAGAGGTATTATGCTTTGATACTTTCCCCTATATAATCCCTAAATACTGCTGCTATCGGAGATGTGCAGCCTGCTCCATTTAAAGCTGGCCGTACACTGCAGGATTTTTCTTGTTAAAAGAAGAAGTCCAGCCAAAGCTCGTTTGTTTGGCTGTACTCCTTATGGATCACAGGAGTGCAATTCGTTTTGCACTTATGTGACCCATTTTCAGCAGTCAGCCCAGTGGTCTAATGAGCGAGGAGGGAGGGGAGCAGAGAGCTGCTGATTGACAGTCAGCAGCTCTCTGCTCGGAGAGCTGTCAGAACTGAGCGATCGGAGGGGTTCGATCGCTCGGTTCTCAGTGCAGAGGCATCGGGGAACCGGTACTGCATCCACCCAGGTAAGTATAAATAAAAAACCCAAACCCATACTTCTCCTTTAAGCCCTGTGGGTTGAATTAGAGAAATCACTCGAATTCCCCCTACATAATAAACAGTATGGATGGACGAATATCTCCTGCCTTCAACTGGAACCAGACATAATTCACTACATGTACGGCAAGCTTAGTGGAAGTGGAATTCCTGCCCAACACCAAATATATAATGTCCCCTCTCCACTCCTGCTACCTATCCTACCTACCCAATGTTAAAAAAAATAAATAAAAATAAAATATGTACAATGGGGAAATTTTTTGAACCCCTGCAGATTTTGTAAGTTTGCCCACTTACAAAGAAATTAAGGGTCTATAATTTATCATAGGTGTATTTTAAATGAGACAGAATATCAACCAAAAATACATAAAAACATGATACAAATGTTATAAATGGAGTTGCAGTTCAGTGACTAAAATAAGTATTTTATCCCCAAGCAAAACATGACTTAGTACTTGGTTGAGAAACCCTTGTTGGCAAGCACAGAGGTATTACGTCTCTTGTAGTTGGTGACCAGGTTTGCACACATCTCAGGAGGGGATTTTGGTCCACTCTTAACAGATCTTCTCTAAATACTTAAGGTTTCTTAGCTGTCGCTTGGCAGCTCGAAGTTTCAGCTCCTTCCATAATTTTCTATAGGATCCATGACCTTAAAAAGTGTTTCTTCTTGAGCCACTCCTTTGTTGGCCTTGGCAGTATGTTTTGGGTCACTGTCATGCAGGAAGACCAATCCATGACCCATCTTCAGTGTTCTGGCTGAGGGAAGAAGGTTCTCATCCAAGATTTTACATCAATTGGCCACTCAATGCGGCAAAGTTGGCCTGTACCTTTAGCAGGAAAACAGCCCTGAAGCATAAGGTTTCCACTTCCGTGTTTGACTGTAGGGATGGTGTTCTTAGGGTCATAGTTAGCATTTTTCTTCCTCCAAACACGGCAAGTCAAGTTAATGCTAAAGAGCTAAATTCTGGTCTCATCTGACCACAGTACATTCTCCCAATCCTTCTATGAATCATTTAAATGTTCACTGGCAAACTTCAGAAGGGCCTGTACATGTGCCTTCTTGAGGGGGACCTTGCGGGCACTGCAGGATTTCAATCCATGGCAGCGTATTGTGTTACCAATGGCTTGTTTGGTGACTGTGGCCCCAACTGCCTTGAGATCATTCACAAGCTCCTCTTGTCTAGTTCTGGGCTGATCCCTCACTTTTCTCATGATCATCCTTGCCCCATGAGGCGAAATCTTGCATGGAGCTCCAGACCGAGGGAGATTCCAGCCTTAAGCATGAGTAGTTGGAGCACCTTCTTAAATTTGACAGGACTAATCTTTGTACCATATGAGCACATATGGTAGCTCTGTGGGAGCCAGAGTTATTGTTGGTTGGTAGGGGATCAAATACTTTTTACGCACTGAACTGCAACTCAATTTATAACATTTGTATCATGTGTTTTTTCTGGTTCATATTCTGTCTCTATTCTTTTAAATACACCTATGATAATTATAGACCCTTCATTTCTTTGTAAGTAAGCAAATTTACAAAATCTGCAGGGGGGGATCAAATAATTTCCACCATCGTATACCTACCATTTTCAGTTTGCTGTGGTCAGCATAATCACACAACTTTGGCTCCCCTACGTCAGGAAGCAGCAGCTTAAGGGGAGAAGGAGCACCAACAGCTGGGCTATAGGAGCCTATGGGTGACATCATGGCTCTGGGAATTCCCAGATGTTGACAAGCACTTCCTGACACGTAAGCTGGAGCTGCGGATCGCATGACCAGTGGATTAAAAGAGGCAATTAGACCTTTCTGCATAGGATAGGCAGGTTAGGGGGAGGGGAAATTATTGCAGGAATTCCACTTTACGTTCACCTAGACTTGGTGATAGTTATGGCAAGAACGTTGAGCCAAGGACGATCTTGCTGCTGAAATCCAAGGTTTGAGAATCTACAGGTTGCAACCCTTAAAATGCCAGTACGTTTTTTTTTTGTAACCAAAGCATATAAAAAAGTGCTCACTGCATTCTTAAACTGGGGTTAATTAATTATCTCCAATATGAAAAATACTGTCTGTTGTAAGAAAAAAAGATAGAGACATTGACATTCTGATAAAAGGGAGCCGGTAAATGTAAACCTGTTAGTGGAGTTATTGAGATGTTGTTAATGGCCCATTTGTTGTATATATTACACATGCATTCAGCTACTTGAAACAAATAGAACATGCACTCACTTCATTTTATGGCAGAAAAGACAAACTTAGGTTTTAAGTCTCCTTTTAATGCGCTGCCCTTTAATAGTGCTGAACCTGCCAAACATTACAAATATGTTTGAATATAATATGCTGTAAAATCTGTATTTCATCTCTTGTACAAGGGCACAGCAGAGAGGTACATGAGACTTGCCTCACCCTGTCGACGGTCATACGACCCACAGTTCAGTCAGATATGCTTTGACTGTGCAGTTTGCAGGGTGAACAAAAGCACTGAAGTATTTGGTCTGCATATGGAAACAATGAAACTCTGTAGTAGAGAGTTGCCTCCTGATACAAGCTGCATACTCTAATGCCGGGTACACACGAGCGGACTTTCCAGCATACTTGGTCCGACGTTCTTCCCGGCGGACTACCGCCGGACATTCTGAACGGACAGACTTGCCTACACACGACCGGACTTTCCGGCAGGCTAGGTCCGCCCGTCTATCCGCCGGACTTTCAGAATGAACGGACTTGCCCACACACGGCCAAGTCCATTCATTTTGAACGTGACTCGGGTACGACGGGACTAGAAAACGAAGTGAAACTCGTCGTTTATCGGCGAGATTGACACCTTGCGAGCCCCGTCGCGGGACATACCATGCCCTTAAGTCTGGTATGGATTATAAAGGGAACCCCCTACGCTGAAAAAACGGCGTGGGGTCCCCCCTAAAATCCATACCAGACCCCGATCCGAGCACGCAGCCCGGCCGGTCAGGAAAAAGGGTGGGGACGAGCTAGCGCCCCCCCCGCCTCCTGAACCGTACCAGGCCGCATGCCCTCAACATGGGGGGGGTGGGTGCTTTGGGGGAGGGGGGCCCCCCACCCCAAAGCACCTTGTCCCCATGTTGATGAGAACAAGGGCCTCTGCCCAACAACCCTGGCCGTTGGTTGTCCGGGTCTGCGGGTGGGGGCTTATCGGAATAAGGGAGCCCCCTATAATAAGAGGGCCCCCAGATCCCGGCCCCCCACCCTATGTGAATGAGTATGGGGTACATGGTACCCCTACCCATTCACCTAGGGAAAAAGTGTCAATAATAAAACACACTACACAGGTTTTTGAAGTAATTTATTAGACAGCTCCGGGGGGTCTTCTTCTGGCTTCGGGGGTCTTCTTCCGACTTTGGGGGTCCCTCCGGTTCCTCTTCTCCCGGCGTCCGGTTGGTTCTTCTCCGCTCCCTCTGGCCTCTTCTCCCGGTGTTCGAGTTCTTCTGTCGGCTCCTCCGCTGTCTTCAAGCCGCTCTTTTGCCAGCGGAGGTCCGGACTTCTGACCTCTGGGCTTCTTCCCATGTTGACACGACTGTCTCTCCAGGCTGGAATGGTCTCTGAGAGCTCCCATGTGACTTATATAGGCGGAGAACCCGGCCCCTTATGCCGTCACAGTCCCTGGGCATGCTGGGACTGTGACGTTTTAGGGGGCGTGGTCACCGGGTGATGTTGACCACGCCCCCTAAAACGTCACAGTCCCAGCATGCCCAGGGACTGTGACGGCATACGGGGGCGGAGTCTCCACCTATATAAAAGTCACATTGGAGCTCTCAGAGACCATTCCAGCCAGAGAGACCATCGTGTCAACATGGGAAGAAGAGAAGAAGCCCAGGATTCCAGAAGTCCGGACCTCCGCTGGCAAAAGAGCGGCTTGAAGAGAGTGGAGGAGCCGGCAGAAGAACTCGAACACCGGGAGAAGAGGCCAGAGGGAGCGGAGAAGAACCAACCGGACGCCGGGAGAAGAGGAACCGGAGGGACCCCCGAAGTCGGAAGAAGACCCCCGAAGCCGGAAGAAGACCCCCCGGAGCTGTCTAACAAACTACTTCAAAAACCTGTGTAGTGCGTTTTATTATTGACACTTTTTCCCTAGGTGAATGGGTAGGGGTACCATGTACCCCATACTCATTCACATAGGGTGGGGGGCCGGGATCTGGGGGCCCTCTTATTATAGGGGGCTCCCTTATTCCGATAAGCCCCCCCCCCGCAGACCCCGACAACCAACGGCCAGGGTTGTCGGGAAGAGGCCCTTGTCCTCATGAACATGGGGACAATGTGCTTTGAGGGGGGGGCCCGCAGGGCGCCCCCCTCCCCCAAAGCACCCACCCCCCCATGTTGAGGGCATGGGGCCTGGTACGGTTCAGGAGGGGGGGCCGCTAGCTCGTCCCCACCCCCTTTCCTGACCGGCCGGGCTGCGTGCTCGGATCGGGGTCTGGCATGAATTTTGAGGGGGACCCCACGCCGAAAAATCCATGCCATACCTAAGGGCCTGGGATACCCCGCACTCGCCGCAATAGGAAAATATGTTTTTCCTATTGCAGCGAGCACGAGATGCGGTACTTTGCCCTTGCATCGTATCTGGTCCGTCGGACCAGCATACAGACTCATACAGGCGAACGGGCTTTCCGGTGGACTAAGATTTAAAGCATGCTTTAAATCTAGGTACGGCAGACTTTTGGGGAAAAAAAAGTCCGCCGGAGCCTACACATGGTTGGATTGTGCGGCGGACTCTGGTCCGCCAGACCAAGTATGCCGGAAAGTCCAACCGCATGTACGCGGCATTACACTTCAGTAGATATTCTCTGACCTTGAACCATACTTATGGAGGGAAAAAAAAAAACCTGAGCACTTATTTTTTAGATCTTATTGCCACTTTTTTTTAGATCTTATTGCCACTTTTTTTTTTCTGTACACAGACTTAAATACCTAAGCTTACCTTTGGCGACTTTGCCTTTGCCTTTAGATTCTCTCACTTTGGTATTCCTAGTGTATCCACCTGAGGGACTCTGAGCTAGCCCTTCCTCAGTGGGAGACTGACTGGAGGTTAGAATGGTTTCAGTGTTAGTCCTGTGTGCTGGGGAAGAGGAAGTGGAAATGGAGGGGATTGGCTCCAAGAGAGTACCTAAACTCTCAGCCGCTCGAGACTTTTCAGTCCTTTGATCATCATCCTGGGCAGCTGCCAACACTAGCCGCTCTTCTGTCTCTTCTCTTACTTTCTCACAAGGGCTCACTGTTTCTACCAGAACTGCATCTTCAATATCTTCCTCCTGTAGAAGGAACAGACACTTTTTTCTTTAAAGCACCCAGGTGTTGGCTCACAACAATGTGCTAGCACCAATTATTCACTATAATGCATACAACACATCCTTTAAGTATGTTTAAATGCGACTACCTTAGAAAAAAAAATATTGCACTGGCAGACTTCCATTGTAACTTTTAAATACAAATATATTTACTTAAGAAAACTAAAGTGAAAGATGTATGTACCCAAAAATCAGCATTATATAATGTCTCAGGCTAGCACCATCTGCAGTCCCCTGACTGCAGCTTTGTCTGCTGCCCACTAATGAATCTTGAAAAAGATGCACAGAACAGTTCACAGGCCCATGTTTGTGTGGGCCCATGGCTCCAGACAGTTATCTGTCACACGGATCTGCATTACACCAGCTTCATCGTCACAGTAGGATTCCAAGATAAACCTAACTAGTCTTTAAAGAATACGTTCACCTTTTGCAGGTTAAAAAAAAAAAAAAAAAAAAAAAAAAAAAAAAAAGCGTTTTATTTTTTATAAAGCATAAAGCATTGCACCCGTGACTAGCAGATTGTGGTTGGCGTGCAGGAGTCCCGTAGACTTGTCACTGTATCTGTCTGCTTGTACCTCGTACGGCCAGGCAGATACACACTGACAGAAAGAGAGAATGAATTACCTAGAGCACTCAACAGTGTCATGGTAGTTCATTGAGAGCTACAAGCAGACAGCCACAAAGGCTGTCGGTACTTCTAGTTTCCTCATTCACAGATCTCTGTGAATGAATAATGCAGCAGGGCCACACATACATACATATATAATGACAGCGAGCGGGGAAGAAGATCTTCCCCTTGCTGTCACTAGAGGCAGTGAAGCGGGCAGCGGCTGCAGTAGTGGGAACGTTATATGCTCCACATGTAACATGTTTCCAAAGAAACTGTTCCCCTCCTAACACCTATTCTGACCAACCTATGTAAGAAAGATCTGTATACTAACTATAATGAATATTCAAATGGTGCTGTGCCATCAACCTTCTGCTCTACATTACAGAAACAATCTACCTGCAAAAAGGGATAAGTGTTAGCACAACCCCAGTGTTAATATACGGCTGTGTAACCATGTAAAAAAACAAAAACAAAAAACACACCTAACCACTTGACACTGATGCTTCCAGATATACAACAAAAATGAATACATTTGACATTGCATGTCTCTTCTGCATAAAAAAAGTCTGACTGCTTACAGTATGTAACAGCTTTAAGGGCAGAAGCACATGGGTGATTTTTGGTAGGCTTATTCCACTTACAATGGGTGATAAAATAATGGCGGCTCAAACCATACAGTATGCAAAGTGTGTGTAGAGCTCTTTGGTGTTCATTTTTGCAGTTAGCATGGATTATAGTGAGAACAGATGTAAAATACACTCTACAGGAATGGTGGAGAAGCAGCTTTTCCAGTGTGAAAAGCGACATTAGGTACTGTGAGGTATGAGGAAATTGAAAAAGAGTTTCCCCCCTGGAAGTTCTGTGCATCTCTTGTGGTATTAGAAGACTTTTATCAGTCAGTAAGTGCAGTGGTCAGACCACCATAGGGCAGCAAGTTTAGGCTGGCAATCCCAGAGAGGACTGTAATAGAGTTGTTTTTGCTGTGGTGACTTGAACAGAAATAACTGGAGAAGGAAATTAACTATTTTGCCAAGTTTATTTTTATTTTTTAAAGCTTGATCCTAATCATAGTACATACCTCTGTATAGGAGGTTTTCCCTTCAGCAGTCAAAGGCTCTTTGATTTTGTGCCGGGATGGCCGCTGGCGTTTCACTTTAAGTGCAAGCTGTGCTTTGGCTTTGTGTGCGCTGGTGTCCAAGCGTTGGATTTCTCCCACACATGCATCAAAATCTACAAGCAGAGGACACAGACTTTAAGTCAAGTCTAACACATGCATTGTTTTAATCAGGTTTAAGCACTGTGAATGCCGTGTGCTGCGTACAGAGCAAAGGTAAACATTATTAATCAAGGGCAACCTGCTCACCCTCCATGTCAATCAAAATACAAAGCCCAGAGTCTCACCGCAAAGAAAAAAAAAAAAAAAAAAAAAAAAAAAGTCCTTATCCTGGCATTTTTTGGCTTTGTATTTAGGGATAAAAATCATACATGAAACCTGTGTATTTTCGGGCAACTCTCTGGCACAATTTCCTAAATATTCAGCATAAAGCTAAAAGCATAACTCCAAAGCTTAAAGCAGAACTCCATAAAAAAAAATTCCCCCCCCCATGCGGTGGAGCGGCTTGTTTTGTCCAGGGGCGCACAGGAAGGTGATCGAAGGATGGGGTATACCCATCCTTAGATCCTCTAGAAACAGCGCCCGCCCCCACCCCCCCTGAATCCAGCAATGGACTGTTCCTGCCATTCTCAAATTCGTCAGTGCGTAAAGACGCCAGAAAAAGTCTTTGTACAAGACTGCTAGCGTGCAGGAGCGGCAGGGACCGGTCTTGCGCTCAGAGGATCGGCAGACTAGATGAGCATATCTCCGCTCGTCTCACTCCTAGACAAAAAAACAAGCAGTTAACCCATGCAGTGTGGGCACAGCCCCACTGGGAGCATTTTTTTTCCTGGAGGTCTTCTTTAAAGCGGACGTTCAAGCAAATCGTTAAATACATAGATGAAATAAATATAAAGAGCCATTTTATCTGCCAAAGGACTTGTTATTCATGTCCTTTTCAGTTCTGAGTTTTACACAGCACAGACTTCTTTGGCAGGAAAGGATGCCTGAATTTCTTTTCCCCGCTGTAGTTCAGTAACATCAAGGGTGAACTCACAATGGGCACAGTTTAGCTAAACTGTGCCCCTCCTCCCCCCCAGTCTGCAGTCACACTGTGCTATGAGCAAGTGTTCAGTTCTTTGCTTAGGGATGGTTTGCATCCACATTGAAGCAAACTGTTTTCAACAAGTAAACCATGCCCGGGACCTCTGCCCCAAGTGGTCCTGGGCTCTGTACACTCAACGTTCCTGGGCATAATTTGGAGCTATCACTACACACACACACACACACACACACACACACAAACACACAAACACACACACACACACACACAAACACACAAACACAAACACAAATCGGGCCAAGGGGGAGAACCGTGCCTTGGACCAGTTAAAGCTGCCAGTGTAAGTGCACCCATAGAGGTCTCCCTTCCCACCCTCAGCCTGTGAATGGATAGTGAAGGAAAAGGCAGCTGACTGACCTCATCTCGCTCACTCTGCTCTCTAAGCATGCCCCTCATGACTGGGAGGAAGTCAAGAATTCTGTATTTCTTAAAGAAGGTCTACTGTAGCTTCCTTTTGTCCAATACTGAGAAATAGACAAATGCTTCAAATGAATTTTGAAAAGACCATGTGAAAGGTTTTTCTTTATTTTGCAAGTTCTTGGCAGTCTTCATACAAAAAACGGTCATACTTCTGGTGATATGTTCTTTTATAAAATATATAACTATATCATTTTTATTAAAAATAAAAAATAAAAAATTTACCAGACACAGAACTTTCTAGAAGTGTATCGCCCTCTGTCTCCAGATCTTCTGAGGTCTCCTCTGCAGCTGCGCCTGCATGTTCCTCACTATTTTCATTATCACCATCTTTACTGTGGGGGACCACCTGCAGAGTACACTCATATGCACAGAGTCTGCTCTCGAGATCTGAAATCTATTAAAAAGCTTTTCTTATTACATAATCTTGCAGAGAATGATTAGGCACATACAGGACGTTCATGCAAGAATTCCAACAGCACCAGCTAAACAGTGAGACTAGTCCCAAAACCTCAACCTGGCTAAGCAAACAATTCTACTCAAGTGGTGCCTGCAATAAACTTCTCCATAATTTATGCATTATTGTGGTGCTCATGGATTTCAGGCATAGACTGTATACTGAGCCAGGTCAACATGAAGCTCTACCCCAACCACCTTTCTATACTTATAAGAAAATTATGAACTTAAAATAAAAAAATAATACTCATCTAGGTGGATGCAGCATCGATCCAGTGCTGCATCTGTCTGTTGGCTCTCCAGTGAGAGCTGAGCGATCAAACACCATTGATCGCTTAGTTCTCCCTCCACTCTGAGAAGAGAGCCGTGACTGTCAGTCACTAGCTCTCTGTTCCCCCAGCGCTGGCTGTGGAGGGAGCGACTCAGACTCTGGGCAAAAATCGCAGAAAGGCTGTGCCAGGTGCCATTTCAGGATTTTGGGTGGATCCCAACTATATGGTCGGGATCTTTTCAGAGTCTGGACTGGCAGAGCGACCTCAGCCAACAGTGGACTTTAGCCTGCTGACGGCTCAAGAGCATGTCCGCATGGGTGCCCCCATAGCGCATGGCTATTGGGGCGCCCGCAAGAAAAAGCAGCAGACAGTGCTGGTGGGGTACCGACAAAGTAGTAAGGGACTACTCTGCGCAATCTTGTTGCACAGGGCAGGTAAGGTAACCTTTTACTTTAATTATTACTTTTTAGAATCCCTTTAAAATAATGCACCAAAAAAAAAAAAAAAGAAAAAAGCAGCTACTTTTCAAAGAGGCTGCAGTGATATACAGACTGTAGTAAAACAAAGCAATAATGAACATTTCATACAGTATGTATTTTCCTTGAACTCCTTGTAGGAGGTTTCCTCACAAAGTCTTATGTAAACCCGTCACTATTTTAATAGAGGTAGAAAGTCATTCTAATCTATTACTTAGGAGGTGTAAGTAATTATTTCTATTTTTAGACTGCCAGAAAAAATCTGGAGTGTTTTTAAATATATTTTGATCGCATCATCCATCATCTTTGTGAAGTAGTTTGAATTATTAACATTGCCACCTACACAACTGCTGTACTTTGGTGATTTCAAACTCTGAAAACAGCTCTAAAGTTGGCACAGCAATACATGGCTTTTAGCGGAAAAGTGTCTTACTACAAAAAAATAAAAATAAATAAAAATTGACAAAACCATTATGAAGTTTAGAACACTACTAAGCCATTAAAGGAAAACCGGTCTTAAAAAAAAAAAAAAAAAAAAAACGCAACACACACACACACACACACACACACCACACTACATCAGTTTTAACAGTGCAGGCACCTAGAGATACCTGCACATACCTACAACAGCCCCCAAAACCCACCCACCGTGACAGACTCCTGGCTCATTCTGGAAATTGAAGCACCAACACTTCCAGGTGATGTAGGAGCTTCTCACCAAGCCCTGCACTACAAATCTTTCTACTGGCTCATCACCATGTAGGACAGCTTAGCCACTTGTCTACCAGGCCAATTCTGCACTTCTCACATGTAAAAGGCTATATATTTTTTGCTTGAAAATTTTTTTTTTTTTTAAAGCATAGGCCCTATGGAATAAAATGATGGGTTTTGCAGTTTTACAAGGAATTTGCCTTTTTCAAATGCAATTTCTTGGGAAAAATACACTTTAATGAATTTTATTGCACATAAGCACAATATAAGTACCCATTTTTATTTGGTCAAATTTGAGGCTGGGGTCACACTGAAGTGATGTCAGACATCACGTGATTGCTGTGCAGATCACATGCCATGGCTGTGCAATGCAAATTGTATGGCTGAATTTGTATCGCATTTGGACCAGAATGGTGCAGGACCCTTTTTTTGGTCCACACTGGAACCGGATCCAATTCCTGCACCATTTGACAGTTTTTACTGCAAACTAATCTGAGAGCGTCATTGACTTTGTAATGACATCCCTAGCGGTTTGCATCCTACAGTTGGCAAGTGGTTAAAGTGATCTTAAAGCCCAAACCTAAAATTTTATATATTGCAGCTTACCAATCTTTATACGTGGAGACTGCATTAGTTTTCTCTTTATGTAAGCTTTTCACTCAGTTTCACCTGGTGATCTGGCCAGGAATAGACCTTGTGTATTAGAGTGCCTCTGGATGAGAGAGCAACAGAGACACCTTTGGACAGCAGCATTGTCAGTCTGGGGGGAGGGAAGTATTTCATGGACTAGCAGATTTAAATACACCAAAACATATTGAAGTCAAGCACCAGCTAACACTTAAGCAGTTTTGTTCCCTTTGGGATAAATGTTTCCCATGAAAGCTGATCACTGTAAGCAGTGTTAAACTGTTTCTCTCAATTCTCCAACTGCTACATCTGAAGGACAGCTTATTCTATGGAAAAACAGACTTACTGGCTAGATCACCAGACAAAAAATAAAGCAGTCATCACATCTAAGAATTGTTAAGCTGCAATATAAGGAATAGCAAGCTCCTCTGGAAGTTGTAAAGCTTTTCCTCCAGCAGGCACATGCAGGCACTGTTTGTTTTAGGACAGTTTCTCTTTAAAGTGGACCTATACTCAAAACACAAATACAGTGGCTTGCGAAAGTATTCGCCCCCCTTGAACTTTTCAACCTTTTGCCACATTTCAGGCTTCAAACATAAAGATATAAAATTTTAATTTTTTGTGAAGAATCACCAACAAGTGGGACACAATTGTGAAGTGGAACGAAATCTATTGGATATTTTAAACTTTTTTAGCAATTAAAAAACTGAAAAGTGGTGCGTGCAAAATTATTCAGCCCCTTTACTTTCAGTGCAGAAAACTCACTCCAGAAGTTCAGCGAGGATCTCTGAATGATCCAATGTTGTCCTAAATGACTGATGGTGATAAATAGAATCCACCTGTGTGTAATCAAGTCTCTGTATAAATGCACCTGCTCTGTGATAGTCTCAGGGTTCTGTTGAAAGTTCAGAGAGCATCATGAAGACCAAGGAACACACCAGGCAGGTCCGTAATACTGTTGTGGAGAAGTTTAAAGCCGGATTTGGATACAAAAAGATTTCCCAAGCTTTAAACATCCCAAGGAGCACTGTGCAAGCGATCATTTTGAAATGGAAGGAGTATCAGACCACTGCAAATCTACCAAGACCTGGCTGTCCCTCTAAACTTTCAGCTCAGACAAGGAGAAGACTGATCAGAGATGCAGCCAAGAGGCCCATGATCACTCTGGATGAACTGCAGAGAACTACAGCTGAGGTGGGAGAGTCTGTCCACAGGACAACAATCAGTCGTACACTGCACAAATCTGCCATTTCTCAAAGATATCCATAAAAAGTCTCGTCTAAAGTTTGCCACAAGCCACCTGGGAGACACACCAAACATGTGGAAGAAGGTGCTCTGGTCCGATGAAACCAAAATCGAACTTTTTGGCCACAATGCAAAACTATATGTTTGGCGTAAAAGCAACACAGCTCATCACACTCAACACACCATCCCCACTGTCAAACATGGTGGTGGCAGCATCATGGTTTGGGCCTGCTTTTCTTCAGCAGGGACAGGGAAGATGGTTAAAATTGAGGGGAAGATGGATGCAGCCAAATACAGGACCATTCTGGATGAAAACCTGTTGGAGTCTGCAAAAGACCTGAAACTGGGACGGAGATTTATCTTCCAACAAGACAATGATCCCAAAACATACAGCAAAATCTACAAAGGAATGGTTCACAAATAAACGTATCCAGGTGTTAGAATGGCCAAGTCAAAGTCCAGACCTGAATCCAATCGAGAATCTGTGGAAAGAGATGAAAACTGCTGTTCACAAATGCTCTCCATCCAACCTCACTGAGCTCGAGCTGTTTTGCAAGGAAGAATGGGAAGGAATTTCAGTCTCTCGATGTGCAAAACTGATAGAGACATACCCCAAGCGACTTGCAGCTGTAATCGCAGTAAAAGGTGGCTCTACAAAAGTATTAACGCAAGGGGGCCGAATAATTTTGCACGCCCCACTTTTCATTTTTCTATTAGTTAAAAAAGTTTCAAAAATCCAAAAGATTTCGTTCCACTTCACAATTGTGTCCCACTTGTTGGTGATTCTTCACAAAAAATAAAAAATTTATATCTTTATGTTTGAAGCCTGAAATGTGGCAAAAGGTTGAAAAGTTCAATGGGGCCGAATACTTTCGCAAGGCACTGTGTATGCGGATAGTCTGGCAAGTCAGAGAAATAAGTATTCAAGCTTCCTTTCATGCTGTCCCATACTTGAATAGCAAGGTATATGGGACTATGATCCCTACTATTGATCAGCCCCTTCGAATTCTGATTCTATTCAGTTCAGAGATCTGCCCAGCCAATCTATAAACTACCGCTTAAAAAAAAACGAAAAACAAAAACCCCAAACACTCTTACTCTTGTGTGCAGCAAATTCATTTGTTCGGTATGCCGTCTGTCCTTTTCTTTTAGGTGCTCTTGGTGCTCTTCCTCTCTCTTTTGAAATTCTATTTCTCTAAAAGTAAAATGAACAAGGATATGTAAGCAACAAAATAAAAAGGCCTATTAACCAATTTTCCCCCAAGATGCACACATTTTTTTTTAGAACGTTTTTCAAATGTAATCTTATATGGAAAAGTGTAAATCATGGGTGAAAGTTATGTTAATCTAGGGTCAAAAAAAAATTTGATACAGAGGCCCTTAAGTAAATATTTGAACAAGTCCTTTTAAATTGCAGCTGTAAGCTGCTATGGACTCACCCGCAGCTATGATTTTAACAGGTACGCAGGGACGTGTCTATGGACCTAGAGGCAGGCAGTGTGCATCCAGGTCCATGCACCAAACCCTGCATACCTGTCAATCAGAGCTGCATGCAAGTCTGTTCACCCTCTGTCCCCATTCACCAGAATAGTCTGCGTGCGGTTTTTAAGACAGGGCAAAATACTTGCCAACTATCCTGGTTTAAATTCCCTCGTCCCTTGAGGTTTTAGTCCTGTGCTGTGTCCCAATATCTCAGTGTGAAGTGCTGCTACTAATGCTGCCCAGCTCTGCCCTTTTGTTGTGTACAGATTACTCACCTGCAGACCCTGTGTTTACATGTTAATTACCGGAAATCATATGTAAATAGTGATGGCACTCATATGCAAATATTGTCGGCCGGCGGCATTGATATGTATATCTTGCCCCCCTGAGGTCATATCTATAGTAATCTCTAGCAGCCAATCAACAAGCAGAAATCATGTGCTGTAACCTCTAGCAACTAATCAGTGAGCGGTAATGATACACTGTAACCTCTGGCAACCAATCGCAGTAGCTGCCTGATCTGATTCAGTAAACTATTTAAAGTTTACCCAGTAAAGTTTTGCCCAGGGTCCAATAAAAATTAAAGATGGCCCTGTGTGTGGAAATATTTTTTTTTTAATATATATATATATATACATACATACATACATACATATACATACATACATATACACACACATACACACACTACAAGTTGCTCCCCCCATGTCGCGTTAATTGCTTGCTACAACCACGGGATGTACGCAATACTGAGATCAGTGTTTTCTTATAGCGAGTGTAAAGTTTACCCCCCTCCCCCTCCTAAAATAAAGATGCTATACTTACCTGCACTGTGCAATGGTTTTTCACAGAGTGGCGCCAAACGTTCTCTTCTTCCCCTGCTGACACCCTCAGCTCCTCCTCCCTTCCAAGTACCCCCATAGTAAGCCGCTTGCTATGGGGGCATTTGTGCGGCTTGATCCCAAGCTGAACTGTGTGTCTACTGACATACAGATTGGCTCTACCCTGCACACCACTCCCTCCCCACTGAAATTGAATGACAGCAGCAGAAGCCAATGGCTCCTACGGCTGCCTCAAAGTCCTATGAGGGTAGACTGCATCGCTGCCCCTTTCGGGCACTGAACTGTATTGAGATCAGGTAAGTATTTAGGTGGCTGGAGGGGAGCTGATCATGGAAGGGTATTTTTACATTAATGCATGGAAGTAAAAAAAAAAACCCTTTGTCACCAAAACGGCACCTTGTTCTGACAGAGCGTACAATTCACTGGACAACTATAACTCATCATGACACTTAAAGTTTTCTGTGTACTCTGCTCCACAACTAAGATGCCATGTATGGGCAGGCTGAATGTACCAGTCGATCGACTTGGGTACAACCAGCCTATGAGACTTTAAATGCGATTATAGCTAGCGGCTGTTATAGCTGCTAGCAGTAATAACTGTTTTCCTGGACGGGACTGCTTTCCCGTCCCACCAGAACACAATGGGGGGGGATTAAGCGATTTTCTTTCATACGACCCGTACAAGGGGAATATCTCTTCAGATTTTGTAGGTCTCTTTGTACCCAAAATGAGCATGACAAGACAGAGGAGGATTAATTGCATCAAAACTGTGGCTTGTGCACACAGCAGAGGTCAGCACGTCCACCATTGCAAGCATATGGTTTGAAGCTCCCGCTTGTGTGTGTGTGGGGGAGAAGAATCTTCCGTAGCCCATTTTAACACTTAGGCTTCATTCACACCATCTGCAGAGATGTCCGTTTTTATACATGCGTTCTGCAAGGGCATAAAATAACTAATTATTCTCTATGTGCCCTGTTTACACCACAACACTGGTATAATGTGCTGATTTTTTCTGCACAGGAAACTGCAACCTGTAAAAACGTACTAAAATGCGCATAAAAACTGATGTAAACTCGTGTCTCTGCAAGTGAAATCTGTGCGCCAGTTTCTCTGCACGTATGGTGTGAATGCGATTTGCAAATATCAAACCCAAATTTTATTCCCAACAGAAAACATATTAAAGGTTTAAAATGAGAAAATGTACCATTTTAAAAAGGTAACCTTGAAACTGATGGCAGCAACAGGTCTCAAAAAAGTCGGGACAGGGCCATATTTACTACGGTATAGCATCCCCTCTTAACACTCTGTAAATGTCTGAGAACTGAGGAGACCAGCTGCTGGAGTTTTGGGAGAGGAATGTTGTCCCATTCTTGCCTGATATAGGATTTTAAACGCTCAACAGTCCTGCGTCTTTGTCGTATTTTTTATTTGAAGATGAACCAAACATTTTCAATTGGTGAAAGGTCTGGTCTGAAGGCAGGCTAGTTAGGCACCCAGAATCTTCTGATACAAAGCTTTGCTGTTGTCATAGATGCAGTTTAGCATTGTCCTGCTGAAATATGCAAGGCCTTACCTTAAAAAGACGTCACCTGGATGGGATCATATGCTGCTTTAAAACCTAGATATATGGTGTCTTTCCAGTTGTGCAAGCTGCCCATTCCTTCTGCACTAAAGACACCCCAATACCATCAGAATACAGGCTTTTGAACTGAGTGATAAGCCGGAAAGTCCCGTTCCTTTTTAGTCCGGAGGAAGCATGGATGCTAAAAAAGAATGTTAAATATGATTTGTCTGACCACAAAACAGTTTTCCACTTTGCAACGACCTTTGGCCCTGAGATCATGATCAGATATGGGTTCTGCTTTGCATGATAGCGCTTTACCGTGCATTTTTGGATGGCACAGTGAACAGACAGCGATTTTGGAAATATTCCTGAGCCCATACAGAATCATACCTGTTTTTGATGCAGTGCCATCTGAGGGCCAAAGATCACGGGCATCCAATTGTGTTTCGGCCTTGTCCCCAGTGCACAGAGATTTCTCCAGATTCTTTTGAGATTATGTACTGTAGATGATATATTTAGAGTCTTCGCAATATTACATTGAGGAATATTCTGAAATTTTAGCATTTTAGATGCTGCTTTTCAGAATGGTGAACCTCTGCCCATCTTTACTTCTGAGACAGACACACTCTAAGATGCCCATTTTATACCCAATTATGTTACCGACCTGTTGACAAATTGTTGAAAAATGTTCTTCCAGCTCTTCTTTGCTAGTACCACTTTGCCAGCTTTTTGTTGGCCTGTCCCAACTTTTTTGAAACCTGTTGCTGCCATCAATTTCAAAATGACCTTATTTCTTAAAAAAAAAATAAAAAAAAAACGGTACATTTTCTCAGTTTAAACATTTGAATAAAATATGGATTTATGAGATTTGCAAATCATTGCACGCTGTTTTTATGTAGATTGTACACAGCGTTCCAACTTTTGTTTTGAAGTTGGGGTTGTACGTGGGTTGCACTGACTTGAATGCAATGCTTCAACTGTAATATTTAGAAGACTGTAATGGGTTGATTGAAGAGTTGACTGAAGAAATAGAAGATAAAATAATAAAACTAGTTAAAGTGGATGTAAACCCAATTTTTTTTATGCCATAATGTAGAGTATAAGATTTCCTATCATTTGAGCCCAGTCTTGCCACAAAGTTATTCCAGCTCTGAGCAATCCTCTTTTATTGTTCAGTGAGATAAAACTTGACAGAGAAAAACTTTGTCAAATCATCCCCCTTGCTGTGAGTGACGGGTGATTTACATATCTCGTGCACTATCCTAATGCTGGCCATACACTATATGAAAAATCGGCCGAAAAATCGTTCGTATAGACACTTCGTTCGTACTTCGGCAAGTTAATGGGCACAAATCGATAATCATTTGTGACGTTTTTGTGGTAAAAAAACGAACGGGAAGTTTGGTAAATTTCTGCCGAACGTACGATAAATTGCAAGGTTAATGTGTTTCCCGTCCGAACTGCCTGCACTAGGTATATGTAAAAAAAACGAACAAAAAATTATTTATTCATGTCCACTGAACAATTTATCGGTCATTATATGATGGCACGATCGTTTGCGGTCACGGTCGAACGTTCGTTTTTCGAAAATGGGTTCGGCCGATTTTCTGTATAGTGTATGGCCAGCATAAGACATGCATTATTTTTTAATTTCCTCCCACTCCTTTCTTCAGCAGCTCTGCAAGGATTGGCTGTTCCACACCTCACCATGATTTGGCATGCTGAAGTCATGTGTTTACTTTTCTGTATTTTCACTGGATGTTAGAGATCATTGCAGAAGTTCAGTGTAAGAAATACACAGGGAAAAATGCATATTGACAAGGGGAGTGTAGAGGTGGGCGGGGAGTCTACTGACATCACGACTCCACCCACCGAGCTCCAGACAACAGACCCACCCACAGAATATGCAGTTTTTCAGGTCTCATAACAGACAGAGGGGAGACATTTGACAGGTAAAGATACACACAGGAGGCATGTATATCCTTATAAATAACCCCTATGGCAGTAGTTTAGAAAGGATGACATTGGGTTTACATCCACTTTAAGACCGATTTCTCTGCAGAGGACAAGAGGTCCATCCCCTTCGGATACCAGCAAAAAACTGTGAACTCGGAGTGGGGTAGGATTATAGGGAAGGCACCCAGGGGGGACGTGTCCTTGAAAGCTTTACCAGTATCCAATCATCTGAAGATACAACCCAGGGGCGTTGAACACGCAGCCAGTGTCCTGTGCCGTTTGATTTTTATCATCTGCTGATAGTTAAACATTAGTGATGATCTTGCTTTTAATAATGTATTTGTTTCTAAAACATGGATGTAAAAAATCACATGATTATACAGAGATGACCTACTTCAGCTGACATTCCTTCAGTAATTTCTTGGCCTTTGTGTACTTCTTCTCCAGTGTATCATACTGCTCCTGAGTTTCTTTCAGATGTTCATTAACAGTTTTACACAGCGCCTGAGCCTCCAACCAGTAGGTTTCCAACTTCTTAATCTTTTCCTTGTTTTCCTCTACAGACTGCAGATATTTTGACCGGTTTGTCTCCCAATCCAGTTTCTCTGCCTCGGCAGCTTTTATCTTTAAAACAATTAACAGACAAGCCAATGTGAACATCCTGCTCTTTCAAGTAAAAAGGTTTATATTTTTATATACACACCACATGAAAGAAATCAGACTTCATAGTGGAAGATGCAAATGCAGAGCTTCACTAATCTATCCGTTCTCTATACTATTCTCTCTTATAACCATTTCTTAGCCTCATATTCCACAGGTGAGAAAGCTAAAGCTGAACTCCAGCCTTAGCTTTAGTCTTACACAGGCTATTCTCCTGTACTAAAATAGCTTATTCTGATTTTACTGCACACCAAGTTTCTCAGTGTGCATCAGAAACTGCAGCTAATCAAATAAAGCCTGACTCGTGTCCTTCCTGGAAGAGGACTTCCAGCATCATCTAGCTCTTTGAGCTCTGGCCTTACTGTTCCTGGCCCTCCCATTTCATTCACTGACGTCAGTTCCACATGTGGGTGTTACCTAGAGTAATCTCCAAGCAAATGCAGCCGACTAGGAAATCCCACTCCTCTTGACTTCTACTCATCAAGGCATTTTGATATTTGCCTAACAGCTTACTGTTTGCATCAGGACTGAGGGTTCTTAAGAGGCGTATTGAGGCAGTGTGCTGTGATGTCTTCATTAAGTTATACACACCGCCCTGCTGGTCCCTCTCACCAGCCATAATCTGCCTTTACTGTATAAGCACTTGAAAAGCAGCCAATAGGGAACCCTTTACCCGATACCCTCACAAACTATGTGTGAGCACATCAGTCAAATCGAGACCAAAAAAAAAGAAAACCTTCCTTTGCATTAGAAGTTTTTTCCCTACTAGCTCAGACCTGTACAGCTATGAGAAAAAATTAAAACTACATCTAATAAAATGGTAAAATGACTTACCCTCTCTTTCAGCTGAAGCGACTCGGCAGTTGTGACAGCATGCTTTAGTTGCAGCTTAAGAAAGAAAAAGTATCTGTCAGCTTACATGTACAACCTTACGGGTCTTAAAATATAAAGCGGATACTTCAGTTTTAAACAGATTACAATTTTTTTCAGCTTTATTACAATTTGTGATTGGTGCTCTGCTAGGTTAAACCTATCAGATCCTGTCTCTTTAATATAGGAATATCGATCCTGGAGATGGGGTAGGTCGACAGGTTTTTATATATAATATTAAAAGAAAAAAAACACCACTTATGATCAAGCAGCATTTTTAAAGTGTTAACACATTACCACACTCTCATATTGTTCAACTGTAAATATGGCTGTAAAATCAATTCAGGGTAGATTACATAAAACTATTTAGTATAAAGTCCACATTTTCATTTTTTGTGCTGCGGTCACATGCTTTACTTGCTCAACGCCACACAGTTCAGTAGGTGGTGCAAGCAGTGAGCGCCTGCAGATGTCAATCTGAGAGCTGCCCTGCCAGCCTCTGCATTGTGTGTCAAGTAGGGGAGATCCACGTGATGTGTAAAGCACTCCTATGACGCTTTTGGGTGGAACTCTGCTTTAAGGTGGTAGCAAACTTTTTTTTTTTTTTTTTTTTTTAATTTAAGATTACCCCCTGCAAGGTAAAGGCATAATGTGCTAGTATGCCTCACATGCCAACACATTAACCACTTCAGTCCCCGAAGATTTGGATGCTCAATGACCAGGCCATTTTTTACGATACGGCACTGAGTCGATTTAACTGACAATTGTGCGGGCGCGAGATGCTGTACCCAAACAAAATTGACGTATTTTTTTTCCACAAATAGAGCTTTCTTTTGGTGGTATTTGATCACCTCTGTGGTTTTTATTTTTTGCACTATAAACAAAAGAAGAGCGACAATTTTGAAAAAAAAACACAATAACTTTTAGCTATAATAAAAAAACTAATGTTTTCCTCAGTTTAGGCCGATATGCATGCTTCTACATATTTTTGGTAAAAAAACAAAACCGCAATAAGCGTATATTGATTGGTTTGCACAAAAGTCATAGCGTCTACAAGGGAAAGAAAGAAAGAAAGAAAGAAAGAAAGAAAGAAAGAAAGAAAGAAAGAAAGAAAGAAAGAAAGAAAGAAAGAAAGAAAGAAAGAAAGGCCTAGGGGAGCACAGTTTACATTTCTGATGGTATAATGACCATAAATTTTGCAAACAAATGCTGTTCAGAGGGCTAATCTTTCTGGGCCGAAACGTGGTATGCCATAAAAGGTCTGGCAGTTAGAACTGGTGAACTGATATATTTTCAAATTGAAGCCAGGGGATCTGCAATGAAGAAGTGACATTAGGCCGTTTGGACTAGTCTAGCATGCAAGTAGTAAAACCATACATTAGGCAAGCCTACTGTATATTTAAAACAGGAAGAAAATATATTAAAGTAGACATTTTTTCTCCCCAGAATTTAAATGCTGTGAAGAGTCGTAAAGGCAGACCGTTTATCTTAATGCAGTCTATGCAGTCCACAATCCCTGTCTACTGTCTAGTGCAGATGAGAGCTAAAACAGCCATTAGATCTGACACAGACACAAGCAGGCAGAGCATTCATAGACACACACAGCTAGCTCACTCATGCAGAGTTTCTTCATGTTTGCACTTTAACCACTTCAACAAAATGACGTACAGGTACGTGATTTTGCGTGAAGTGGTTGTACAGCCAGAAGCATCACCCCGGTACTGTTTTAGAGCTGGCTGTCGGCTTTCAAGTGATAACCGATGCGGCTAATGAGCACAAGCAGCGGGAGGGGACATTTTCACAACCCAACTAGCGTCGGATTTAAAAAAAAAAAATCCAAGGTATTCAAAAAATGCAGATTTGGGCGGTTTGAATACATTGAAGGTCGGAGGAGGGTTTGGGGTCTTTTAGACCCCAGGTCCCTTAATAAGGAGTAGCTGTCACTGCCCATTACTGTCACAAGGGATGGTTTACATTCCTTGTAACTGCAATAAAAGTGATCAGAATTTTTTTTAAAGGAACAGTAAATAAAAAAAAATATATATATTTTTTTTAAAAGCATCCCCGCGCGCCAAAGAAAATGCATACGAAAGTCGCGCCCGCAAATGTAAAAAGTGTTTTCAAATCACATGTGAGGTATCACCGCAATCAGAGTCAAAGCAATACATCTAGCAAAAGATCTCATCTAACTCTAAACTGGTAACCGTTAAAAAAATTGTAAACATCGCCTATGGAGATTTTTTAAGTACTGTGGTTTGTCGTCATTCCATGAATGCCTGCAATTTTAAAGCGTAATAAGTTAGGTATCTATTTACTTGGCGTATCATCTTTCACAATATGCAAAAAAATTGGGCTAACTTTACAGTTTAGTTTAGTTTTTTTCTTTTTAACATTCAGTGAAGTGTTTTTTTTCCCAAAAAAATTGCGTTTGAAAGACTGCTGTGCAAATACCGTGTGGCATAAAATATTGCAACGGCCGCCATGTTATTCTCTAGGATCTTTGCTAACGAATTACATGTAATGTTTGGTGGTTCCAAGTAATTTTCCAGCAAAAAATATTTTTTTAAATTAGTAAACAAGTGTCAGAAATAGGCTTGGTCTTGAAGTGGTTAATATTTGTGGTGCAATACAGAGGATGGAGAAACATTAATCAGACACTGTGTGAACCGGAACAAAGTGGTATTATCCTATTGAAACATAGGGAAAAACTAGCCAAAGCAATACATGGACTAGGGTTGCACCGATAACGGATACTAGTATCGGTACCCATACGGAACATTTGCATGTACTCGTGCAAATGTTCCGATGCTTGACCCGATACAGGGCAGGAGGCCAGTACACACGGGGTCCTCAGTGTAAGCAGGGGGGCCCGGGCAGCCTCACGAAAATTACAGATTTGAATTGAAATAACAGATTTACTGGCTCCAGGACAAGGGGGGGACTGGAGAAGGATCCAGGGAGGACACTCGACAATCAGGGATGATTGGTGCGGTGGTGGGGACAGTTACAAGCACCGATCTCCCTGCATAGCTTTTCTGACAGCCGCTTCTCCTCCTCTCCCTCGGCTGTCAGGGAGATCGGTGCTCATTACTGCCCCCCGCCGCACCAATCATCCCCGATTGTCCAGTGTCCTCCCGGACTCCTCCTCCGGTCCTCCCTCGTCCTGGAGCCGGTAAATCTGCTATTTGAAAGGGGAGATGTCAAAGGTCTGTTTAGACCCCTGATATCTCACCAAAGTCCCCCCCAATAGGGTCGATAAAAAATAAATTATATTAAATATCTCTATCTATACACACACATATACATGTACACACACACACGCATATATTTATTATAAAAAAACTGGACAAAGTCCATGCCTTATCAGTGCCACCTATCTGTGCTGCATATTCGTGCCACTGTAATGTGACATTAAAAAAAAAAAAAAAAAAAAAAGGATCGGTAGTTACTTGAAAAAAGTATCGGTACTCGGTCCTAAAAAAGTGGTATCGGTGCAACCCTAACATGGGCATATGGGGAATCGATCAACAAATCCCACTGACTGTATTCGTAGCTGCTGAAGACTCAAAAGAAAAAAAAAAATAATGCCAAAATATTCAGATTCAAGTACCTCTTTAAACTTTAATGCCATCTGTGACGTGTCCATATCTAAAGAGAAACTGATGTCGTTTTCTGGCAGCTCAAAAACTTCCACAGAATTGCCATGCAACTGGGACTCTAGATTATCATCGTCGTCGTCCTCGTCGTCAAAGTCTTCTTCCTGCAGACAAGATAAATATACGTGTGAGGCAACCCACAGATACAAGCACAGAAAAGAAACGATTTCCCGGTTTGTTAGTTCACAATGTTCAACTGTCCATAAAATATGAATGCTGCCATTGCTGATCTGAAGAGTGTTACAAAAATGTAGTTCAATTTAGTTTGGGTCCTGACCACACACACACACACACACACACACACACACAATGCATTCTAGAAGATAATATGTAAGCAGCCATCTACAATGCTTATATATTACAGATGCTGTAAAATATTATTGTTTTATTCGAAGAGCTCTTAGGGCTCCTTCACATGAGCTTTCATCTCTGAAGAGCAATCAGCATTCGGCCACTCCTCAGAAAGCATTTGACAGATGATGAGGCGTTGTATTGCCTCCACCGCCTGGTTTACCCCTTAATTGTTGTGGTTGAAAGCAACAGTAAAGCATCACAGCCGCTGCATGTATACCCCCAACCGCTGCAGCTAAAAAGGGTAGCAGCTGGGGGCAGTAAAAGTATGGCTCAACCGTGGGGTTTTACTGCCTGCCAACCCAACTTCTACTGTGAACCAACCCCTATAAAAAGGAAAAACAAAAAAATAAAATGTACAGTCAAAGCAAAGCTTTGGCCATACTTTAATGTACATGAATAAATTTACACACCCAACAAACTACCTGCTTCTGGTGGTCATGATCAAAAACTTTAGTTGTACAAAAAAACATAACTGTAGTTCATACTTCTGTCAATTACTTAGATGTGCTAAAGTGACAACGGCTAAAAGGCTGGCATCTAGAGTTATGTGCAGAGACCTTCAAAGATAATTGGATCTTTGGCTTACCTGTAAAAATCGTTTTCTTGGGAGTATATTGCAGGACAGAGAGGAGTTAATCATCATTACTACATGGGTTAAGGTGTCACATTCAGGTGAACAGACACAGACGATGAAAAAAATAAAAATAAAACCAAAATTCCCACCCAATCATCAGCTTTGTAACAAGCAATGAGAAACACAAGCCAGGGAGGAGGGATCTGTGTCCTGTTAATTAAAAAAAATCTAAATGATTTTACAGATAAACAAAATAGGATTTTTTCATCATACTTGCCTGTAAAATCCTTTTCTTTGAATACATCACAGGACAGAGGATTCGGGGCTCGCTACAAAACTGAAGTACTTCCTGTATGGGAGGGGTTATATAGGAGCAGACTTCCTGTCTAAGACAGTCTACCAGTGTTTATTCACCTGAAGATGTCCCATGATGTATTCAAAGAAAAGTATTAAAAAAAAAAAAAAAAGATCTCTTTACAATACATCACAGGACACAGTTAGGCTAATTATTCATTACTTACTGGGACATCTCACAGCATTAGCCTTGAGGGGAGGGAGACACCGCCAAAAAAAAAATAAAATAGCTATCAGACTTTAAACGGCAACCTGTAGTACACTACGGCCAAAAGACAAATCTTCAGCTGCTCTAACATCTGCCTGATAAAATCTTGTGAACGTATGCACTGAAGACCAGGTAGCCGCCTTACAAATCAACCACAGACACTGATGGCGAAAAGCCCAAGAGGTTCCTACACCCCTGGTAGAATGAGCTCTCACCCTGAACGGAGGAGCCTTACATTTCTGACCATAGGCCTGAATGACCAACTGGCGGACCCAATTGGCAATGGAAGCTTTGGAAGCTGCCTGCCCCTTCTCGGGTCCTTCTGGTAAAAAAAAAACAAAAACAAAAAAAAAAAGGAGTCTGATCTTCGGATTTCCATAAATCTAGACAAACTGACTGCCCAGACGACGTCCAAGGAATGCAGTCATCTCTCTTCCGCCAAACGAGGCTGAGAGAAAAGGCGGCGGAACAATATCCTGATTTAAACGAAAGGCTGACACCACCTTTGGCAAAAAGGATGGAATAGGACACACCACCTTGTCGTGGTGAAGAATTAGAGGTAATTCAATTGAGGCTGAGACTGCAGGTGCCTTATTCCCTTCCTCCATGGAGAACTCCTACAGGTTCTTCCCGAAATCTCTGCGCCAGACTAATTTTTGTTTAGGAGTTGAATGGAGTGGCACCGCCGGACCCTGCCGGTGAGTCAGTACCTCTTGTGTTGCCGATAAACAACTGTATCAAACATCAGGACTCCCCGGGTGCTTTTTAATGCCTTCTTGATAAGATTATTGCCTGATCCCTTTTGGATCATATTCTAACACCCTAGAGTCTCCTGATTTTACCCAACTTAACAGACTGCATGATATAGACTTATTGCTCGGTGTGTGAGTGGGTGGCTTCTGGTCGGTCGATACTGCACACATGGCATACGTTATAGGCGACGATATTGAAGAAGAAATCAGACTTACTTTTTCAGGCAACCCACGTGAGCAACCATCATCCGATGAGGATACCATAAAAACACTATTCACACACCATAAAAAAATTAACCAAACAACTAAATTGCAAATGGGATATTCTATCCCTTGAACCATATATAGACAAAAAAAAAATCCCTCAAAAAGGCAATGAGAACAGGTAATCCCGGCGTAGCACCAATAAAATGAAAGATTCCTCACAAAGGGGAAACAAACCTGTATTAACCACGGCCTAGAGGTAATGAAATTGATCGCCGAGGAAGAAAAACTACAATTGCTAGAGATACAAACCCAAATCGCAGAAAATGGTAAATAATGTAGCGCTAAAAAGTGAACACATATCAATATATAATTGAATCGTGCAAAACTCAATTATACAGAAATGACAAATGAAAACGTGAAAAAGTCCAATTATTGTAAAAGTCCTGATAGGGGGCGTGTGCGTCAACCACCAAATGATGAGTAATCAAGGATGAAATCCGCTGGCACTGTCCGGCATGAGAAGCATCAAGGATGGTACAGCTTCAACCAAGAAAGGGGAAGTATATCTACTCTTACCGGAACAGGTGGACTCGAGTGTCAGCGACGAGTCATAAAAGGCAGGGATGCCGGAAATCGGCGGATCAGCAGAACTCCAAGGAAACCAAGGCCTCCAAACACGACTCCAAGGGTGTTGTGGACAACCACCCAACTGAACCTCGGATGAAGAGGACACCAAGGTTAGACCTAGGCGTGGAAGGACCGACTGGACCGCAAGGGAACTCTCGTCCAGAAAGTTATGCAAAGAAAAAACGCCTCCATATGGTGTAGGTAAAAAATGGGGTTTTTTTATTTCTGAAAACCGGCATACATCTAAAGGAATAAAAATGAGGGCAACGTGAGAAGCAGAAAGCCAAGCCCGACATGTTTCGTCCCAAAGGACTTCAACTGGGGCATACAACAGCTCCCCCACATTGCTCATATTTAAATACTACATAGGAATAACAGACCAATAATTGAAAACCAATTAGACCGACAGTTCCGAGGCCAGTGATTGGAGAAAAAACCCATCACCTGACCATATGGGCTCCAAGCCTCAGTATGGGGACCAATAATGAAAGAGAACACGGGTCACGTGGGGGTGAGAACCGACTCCACAGTTACCCGGATATATATGCAAAATCTAACCCGAAAATGGCGTGGCTAGCCCGAGGCAAACACCTCGTTAAAAAGCCCGCAAAAATTGTGTATGTTTGGGCACATGACCCAACCATGGCCCCGGAACTCTCAAGTCACATGACCGAAATACAATAAAAAAGGGAAGTGATTCCCACGTGAACCTGACAATATCGCACACATGATCAACGGCAACAAATGGCCACAATACCCGGTCTTCCGTCCGAAGGGACCAATAAGAAGGAGCGGGTCTAGACACGTGACCGCAACTGGATGCTGCTGATCACGTGGCCGGAAGTGGTCACGGCTGCCGGAAGCAGTAAAGTCACGTGTCAAAACGAGTCATGTGACGCAAGGTGGAACAGCTAACAAACCTGCTGGCAACAATCACATGACCGACAATGGCAAATCTCTGACTACCACAACCAGTGAATTAGTGCTGATTCAGTCAAACGGTGCCCACCTTGGCGCCACGTGGCTGATGTGCCCCCACTGGACAGTCATAATAATGACATGGCCAGTCAAAAAATGGACATATCACTGAAGTGCCATAAAAGAAACAGGTGGACATAAATCACTTGACAGGATGTCGCCCATCACAACTCTCCTATATATGTCAGAGAAGCTTAACAGAGACACCCAGCCAAACTGCCAAAATGAGGCTACCACGACACAGCCAGGCGTACCATGCAAACTTGAGACATACAGTCAGGGTAAGCACCTCCGCACATGGAGGCCATGTGGCCAAACATAACCGATTTTCACAGCTTTTTAACGAGGTGTTTGCCTTGTGCTAGCCACGCCATTTTCGGGTTAGATTTTGCATTATATATATATATATATATTTCCCTGGGTCACTGTGGAGTCGGTTCTCTCCCCCACGTGACCCATGTTCTCCATTATTGGTCCCCATACTGAGGCTTGAAATCCATATGGTCAGGTGACAGTTTTTTCTCCAATCACTGGCCTCGGAACTGTCGAGGTCTAATTGGTTTTAAATTTTTGGTCTCTTATTCCTATGTAGTTTATAAATATGAGCAATGTGGGGAGCTGTTGTAAGTTGAAGTCCTTTGGGCGAAACACATCAGGCCTGGCTTTCTGCTTCTCACATTGCCCTCATTTTTATTCTGTGATCAGTTTGCTATTCCTATTGATGTATGCCGTTTTTTAGAAATAAAAAAAACATTTTTTGACCTACACCATATGGAGGCATTTTTCCTTTGCATAACTTTCCGGACAAGAGTTTCTTTGTGGCTCAGTCGGTCCTTCCATGCCTAGGTCTAGCCCTGTTGTCCTCTTCAACTGAGGTTCGGTTGGGTGGTTCTCCACAACACCCTTGGAGTTGTGTTTGGAGGCCTTGGGTTCCTTGGAGTTCCTGCTGGTCCACCAACTCCAGCATCCTTGATTTTATGGTTCCCGCTGCTGTCAATCAAATCCAATGGCGCCGGGGCCGAGTCCGGAATTCATGTATATGGACGTCGAATGCTGGACTCGGGAGTGCGTCCGCAAGGTAACCCCCCCCGGGAGAGAGCTTCTCCTAGGCGGAGATCTGGTGTGGGGGGGGGGGGGGAAACTACCAGCGCCACCAGGGGACCCCGGAAGAGGATGATCGGGGCTACTCTGTGCAAAACTAGCTGCACAGTGGAGGCAAGTATGACATGTTTGTTATTTTAAATAATTAAAAAAAAATAAGCCTTTATATTCACTTTAACCACTAGGCGTCCGCGCTATAGCCGAAAGACGGCTACAGCGCGGACTCCAATTGCCGGGAGGGCGTCCCTGGACGGCCTCCTGTTTACTTCCGCATTGCGCGCTCCCACGAGCGCGCATCGCGGAAGTTTTGTGCTGGCCGTGTCCCTCGGACACAGCCAGTCACAGATCACCGTAAACGGCCAATGACAGCGGCCGTTTACGGTGCGATCGGCGGTGCCAATGAGAGAGAGGATCCCATATGTAAACATATGAGATCATCTCTCATCGCCGGCTCTCCCTCCTCACACAGAGACAGCGTGTGAGGAGGGAGAGCGTAACCGCTGCGGCGGTGAGTGTAAAGAAAAAAAAAAAAGGTGTCCCGCTGTTAACAGTCCCTGTCATCTGCCCTGCCATCTGCCCCTGCCATCTGCCCCCAGTGCCATCTGCCCCCAGTGCCATCTGCCCCCAGTGCCATCTGCCCCCAGTGCCATCTGCCCCCAGTGCCATCTGCCCCCAGTGCCATCTGTCATCAGTGCCACATAGTGCCATCTGTCAGTGCCACATAGTGCCATCTGTCATCAGTGCCACATAGTGCCATCTGTCATCAGTGCCACATAGTGCCATCTGTCATCAGTGCCACATAGTGCCATCTGTCATCAGTGCCACATAGTGCCATCTGTCATCAGTGCCACATAGTGCCATCTGTCATCAGTGCCACATAGTGCCATCTGTCATCAGTGCCACATAGTGCCATCTGTCATCAGTGCCACCTGTCAGTGTCACGTGTCATCAGTGCCACGTATTAGTGCCACCTGTCATCAGTGCCACGTATCAGTGCCACCTGTCATCAGTGTCATCAGTGCCACGTATTAGTGCCATCTGTCATCAGTGCCACGTATTAGTGCCATCTGTCATCAGTGCCATGTATTAGTGCCATCTGTCATCAGTGCCATGTATTAGTGCCATCTTTCATCAGTGCCACGTGTCATCAGTGCCACATATCAGTGCCATTTGTCATCAGCGCCACATATCAGTGCCATTTGTCATCAGCGCCACATATCAGTGCCATTTGTCATCAGCGCCACATGTCATCAGTGCCACATATTAGTGCCATGGGTCATCAGTGCCACATATTAGTGCCATGGGTCATCAGTGCCACATATTAGTGCCATCTGTCATCAGTGCCATGTATTAGTGCCATCTGTCATCAGTGCCATGTATTAGTGCCATCTGTCATCAGTGCCACGTATCAGTGCCATCTGTCATCAGTGCCACGTATCAGTGCCACGTATCAGTGCCACGTATCAGTGCCATTTGTCATCAGTGCCACGTCAGTGTCACGTGTCATTGTCCTGGTGCTCCAGGGCCTTCAAAAGTGTAATAGGTAGTCAACAAGTTAAATGTGTAATTTATGCTCCTAGAACACGTGATGGTGCTCCATGCATGTTGGGCCTCTCTATGTGGCCAGGCTGTGAAAAAGTTCCACACATGTGGTATCCCCATACTCAGGAGGAGTAGCAGAATGTATTTTGGGGTGTCATTTGTGGTATATACATGCCATGTGAGAGAAATAATCTATTACAATGACAATTTTGTGGGGGGGGGGGAATCTTCATTTTGCAAAGAATTGTGGGAAAAAATGACAACATCAAAAACCTCACCATGCATCTTACCAAATACCTTGGATTGTCTACTTTCAAAAAAGGGGTCATTTGGGGGGTATTTGTACTTTCCTGACTTGTTCGGGTCACAAGAAATGAGATAGGCCGTCAGTGCATCAGATGTGATCAATTTTTTATGATTTGCACCATAACTTGTAGACTCTCTAACTTTCACAAAGACCAAATAATATCCACTAATTTGGGTTATTTTTACCAAAGATATGTAGCATTATAAATTGTGGCCAAAATTTATGAAGAAAAAATTACTAATTTGCAAAATTTTATCACAGAAACTAAGAAAAATGCGTTTTTTTTCAAAATTTTCAGTCTTTTTTCATTTATAGCTCAAAAAATAAAAAACCCAGGTGATCAAATACCACCAAAAGAAAGCTCTATTTGTATGAAAAAAAGGACAAAAAATTCATTTGGGTACAGTATTGCATGACTGAGCAATTGTCATTCAAAGTGTGAGAGCGCTGAAAGCTGAAAATTGGTCTGGTCACGAGGGGGGTTTAAGTGCCCAGTTGTCAAGTGGTTAAATAAGCCTTCCAAGTACAATGGCACACCATCCTGGAGGCCAACTCTCTAGCCCTGAGAAGGGTATGAATCACAAAGCTGGTCTCTCAGGACTTGGGCTTCAGAATCCACACTATCAAAATCAGTGACTGTAAAGCAGGATGGAATATCAGACCCTCTGAACAATCTGGAATAGCTCATGGCTCGGTTGTCAAGAGGTCCATGTCGTCTACATACCACAACGTTTTAGGTTCTTGGCTAGGCCAGTGTGGTCAGGATCACTGCAATGCCCTGCACCTTTATCCTGTGTAACAGGTGAGGAAGGAGTTTAGGTCAAAGGAGGGCACAGATCAGAGGAAACTGATCCCAGGGAGTCATCAATGCTTCCACCGCAATGGCCAGAGGACACCTGTTGAGAGAGACCAACGCCGACAGCTCAGTTCCAGATAAACTGCTGCTCTCCAAAAGCAGGGTAGTTCCGCCTCGAGGCGTTTGGAGAGCAGCAGTCTGTGCATGGCACGGGGCCATCGACTATCTATTTCAGCGGAGCTGAGAAGCGTGGGTTAGCAGTTCGTGATCAACAGCATTTCCTTACATTTTGTATTCCATACAGAGTCTGTTTTGTGACATCTTGTTTTTTTAATAGAATACTAGGGGATACACTACACTATGTGGGGTTCTTATCTCCCGACAGTTCCATCTGATCTAGCTACTAAGAGCTCAACCACTCCCGGACCGCCGTACACCGATAAACGTCCTTACTTTGAAGAGGAATATCGTTGTTATAGCAGCTAGCTGCCATAACCCCGGTATCCTCTTGTTTCGGCCGGCGGTCCGGTTTCCGATAATAGTGGTCTCTGTAGCAGATTCGCCGCGAGATCACTTTTATCGGCGGCGGGAGAAGCCCCCCCGGCACGCTCCGGTCCCCTCCGCCGCTTACTGGAGCCATCAGCAGCGGCAGGGGAGATCGGATCTTCACCCTCGCTGGGCATGGAGACGAGTGAGGGGAAGGTGGCCCCCACCCGTCTCCATAACATTGCAGGGCAGAAGCGACGTCAAAATGTCACTTCTGCCCATAGCTCTTAAAGGGCCTTTTGTCAAATAAAAAAAAAAAAAAATTAAAAAATACAATTGCATTTTAGTGTAAATATGAGATCTGTGTCTTTTTGACCCCAGATCTCATATTTAAGAGGTCCTGTCCTAGGAATAAATGTGACACAATTTTTTTTGTTTTTTTAAACAGTGTAAAAACAAACAGGTAAAATAAATAAGAAGAAAAAAAAAAAAAATTTTAGCCACTTAAGCCCCGGACCATTTGGCTGGCCAAAGACCAGAGCACTTTGCGATTCGGCACTGCATTGATATAACTGACAATTGCGCGGTCGTGCGACTTGGCTCCCAAACAAAATTGATGTCCTTTTTCCCCCCACAAATAGAGCTTTCTTTTGGTGGTATTTGATCACCTCTGCGGTTTTTATCTTTTGCACTATAAACAAATAAACACATTATTTTTTACGTTTTGCTATAATAAATATCCCCAAAAAATATATAAAAAAACAATTTTTTTTCCCTCTGTTTAGGCCGATACGTAGTCTACATATTTTTGGTAAAAAAAAAATAAAAAAATAGACCGCAATAAGTGTTTATTGATTGGTTTGCGCAAAAGTTATAGTGTCTACAAAATAGGGGATAGTTGTATGGCATTTTTATAAAATTTTTTTTTACTAGTAATGGTGGCGATCAGCGATTTTTATCGTGACTGCGACATTATGGCGGACACATTGGACACTTTTGGTGCTATTTTGGGACCATTCACATTTATACAGCGATCAGTGCGATTAAAAATGCATTGATTACTGTGTAAATGTGACTGGCAGTGAAGGGGTTAACACTAGGTAGCGCTGTAGGGGTTAAGTGTGTCCTAGGGAGTGATTCTAACTGGGGGGGGGGGGGCGTGGCTATGTGTGACATGACACTGATCACCGCTCCCGATTACAGGGAGCGGTGATCAGTGTCCTGTCACTAGGCAGAACAGGAAAAGCTCGTTTACATCAGCATTTCACCGTTCTTCCTCTCCGTGAGACGATTGCGGGTACCCCCACGGACACAGAGTCCGCAGGACCCACAATCACATTCACGGAGCGCACGAGATAGCACGGCGGCAAATTTAAAGTGACGTACCTGTACGCCCATTTGCCTGTCCGTGCCACTGCGTCAACGTATATCTACATGCAGCGGTCGGCAAGCGGTTAACCGCGCCCCGTCCCACCGAGCTCGCTTGCAGAAGCGAAAGCATACGTGAGTAGCGCCTGCATATGAAAACGGTGTTTAAACCACACATGTGAGGCATCGCTGTGATCGGTAAAGCGAGAGAAATAATTCTAGCCCCAGACCTCCTCTGTAACTTAGAACATGCAACCTGTACAATTTTTTAAACGTCACCTATGGAGATTTTTTAAGTGTAAAAGTTTGTCGCCATTCCACAAACGGGCGCAATTTTGAAGCGTGACATGTTGGGTATCAATTTACTCGGCGTAACATTATCTTTCACAATATAAAAAAATTGGGCTATCTTTACTGTTGTCTTATTTAATTCAAAAAAGTGTATTTTTTCCCAAAAAAGTGCGCTTGCAAGACCGCTGCGCAAATACGGTGTGACAGAAAGTATTTCAACGACTGCCATTTTATTCTCTAGGGTGCTTGGGGGTTCTAAGTAATTTTCTAGCAAAAAAAACAAACTGTTTTTAACTTGTAAACACCACATCTCAAAAAGAGGCTCGGTCCTTAAGTGGTTAAAGCAGTAATCCCTCCTATCGTTTTCATACAAGAAAGCTGCCATCTTGGCCCCTGTTTAATCTTCAACTGCCATGATGCTGCTTGTGACGGGAGTCACTGTTGGGTGCAGGGTGACCAAGAAAAGAATGAACCCTGAGAATATGATTGGATTACTTAAAATGGGACAGCAATATTTATCCACAATATTGAGAGAGCTGATCACATTGGCCTCTAGAACTGGGTAGGAGCCGGACAGTCTACTCCTACTATAGTTTGTTGTCTACTAGGCTGAGGAGGAGGGGGGGGGGGGATCACTGTTTGTATTGTTAATTGTAATTAGCTCCTGCTATTGTGAGGTGTCCTGTGTTTATACCAATGTGTGAAGCTCGGTGACCACAAGTCTGTCCTAAAGGTCAATTCTCTGAGTCACCTAGTCTGGGTAAATGATTTGGTAAACTAGCTCATGTTAATTAGGTTTCTCGTTACAGTTGTATTGCTAGAGTAATATGGGAACCTCCTCATTAACTGTATATAAAAACTAGTAATTTTGGTTCTAATAAAGAGTCTGATTCCTGTTTGACCCTCCGTACAGAGCCTCATCTCGTACTTTGGGGGGGGGGGGAATTATTCGTATGGGTTTCTTGTTCGGCTGATTGGAGTGTTCGGTAGCTGCCTGTGTGTTCGGAAATGGAATGTCCTAAAACGGCTTTAACCCCTTTCATATATGGGGTGTCGTTACACTGCCCATGTGATCATGTTTGACACCAGGCATTGGATGGTTTGACAGTTTAAGAGCACAACCAATACACTCCCAGCACGTGCTGCAATTGTGACTTTTGGAAACTGTTAAAATCGATTGGTTTACTTCCACTTTAAGAGTGATGATCTAGAAAGAGGTGTCCCGGATAGTCTGTTTACATCAATGCGCTCATTTGCCTTTCTTGGAAAAGATAGGCTAGAAGATCGAGCGAGTGCAGTATATGCACAGGTGAAGGATCAGCACAAACGGATCTCACTATAAAAAAAATTAAGCACTGAGTATTAACTATTCACTTTAGCAACATAAATGGACACTTTGTATTTATATGGGCAGTAGACATTTTTATAACATTTCAACTGTTTATTTGGGTTCAATATAATTGTACAGTGAGATACTTTGCATGATGTTTTAGAGAACCTATGTTTTATGTGTACTGTGTTTGCCCGAAAATAAGACCTACTGTGATTTTCCAGGATGGCTGCAATATAAGCCCTAGTGGTTGTAAAATCCTATAATCCACTCTATTACAGTATTATATAATGTACAAGGTGTGTTTCTGTAATCTTATTGTGCCAAATACCTTTGTTACAGCACCGCTCACCTGACCTCCAGTTGCTGCTCTCCTCTTCTTCCGGGCCCCTCCTCTGCAGTGCTTGGAGTGGGCAAGAGAGCTCCGGTGGGTCACACAAGCGCAGTAGCAAAGGTATTTGGCACAATAATATTACAGAAACACATTGTATATCATATAATACTGTAATAGAGTGGATTATAGGATTTTACAACCACTTTAACTCAGTTCACACTGGGGATTCCTAAATTCATAATGCTAAATGCCAATGACTCCTGAGCCGACAGGTAGGGAGGGAGAGGGGGAGAAGGAGAGAGAAGACAGGGGGCTCAGGAATTGGCAAATGCACATTACATTATACCTAATCTGAAAATAAGTCCTACTGTGTCTTTTGTTGCCAAAATTAACACAAGACCTTGTCCTATTTTCAGGGAAACACAGTAGCATATTTTCACTGTTAGACTTACATAGATTGTATATTCACTGTAATATTCTCAGTGCTGGGCTTAATGAGGTGATATTTGGCTTTATATTTATTTTTCATGGTATTTATTTTGCACATCAGCAGTGTACTCTATTTTAATGTCTGTTTTTGTACATTTTATGGTTTAATAGTACTGTAGTGCAGGAGTGGAGAGAATTGCATACCTGCATCCCAGTTCTGTGACAATGTCATGACCGCCAAGCAACATTTTTATTGGTCAGCTATGGTGGCCTCCATGCTTTCTCAGTACTGAATTTGTTAAAGTGATTGACAATTGTGTACTTTAAAAGGCATATGCAAGTCCTTCATATTACCTGCCCAGTACTGCCCTCAGAGTAGTGCTGCTCGTACATCTGCTGCTGACATCGCTCCTGCTCCAGGGTTTCACTAATAAGACGTGCCACTTCACTCTGTGTTCCCGGCTTTTCTCTCCCAATATGAAATCTAAGGTGGGGAAAGTAAAAACAAAACTAAAGCAAGATATTTTATCATGCTGCAGATTCATAGTATGTAAACTTCACCGAGAACAAATATTACAAAAAAGTTTTTACATATTAGGCCAATTTTAATACTTGTGCATTGACACTTATAAACTGACATTACTGGTATATCACAGTTAGTCGTTCATTCTTGTCTACTTACAACTCAGTTCCTTTGTTTCTGGGGAGGACCGTGGAAACTAGGCACAGGCACTAGCACTAGGCAGGAGCACCAACCTCTCTCAAAGGTGCCAAGCTCAGCCCCATCCTAATGACAAACCCAACAAACCATCAAATGCCAAAAGTTATCAGCTAGCAGAGGCTTGAATACTTTACAGCTAAATGATTGGTGCGCTTAGGAAAGGCGGGAGAGTTAAGGCCCCGTGTACAGCCCAGCGCTAGAATGCAGCGAATTGAATCTTTCATTGGCACGTCTGCCCAACTAATAATCTGAGTATGAATGATACAGATTCAAGCCAAAAGAGGTTCTCTTAGAAAAGTAAGGCATTGCAAATGCTGACACGTTCACTTTCTCCAACCAACAATATTTTTCCCGACTAGGAGAAACTGTATGGTTAAAAGGAGTTGTAAAGGCAAAAGGTTTTTTATCTTAATGCATTCTATGCATTAAGATAAAAAAACCTTGTGTGTAGAAGCCTCCCCAGCACCCCCTAATTTACCTGAGGCACATCTCTCTCCAGCGATGTCCACGAGTATCTTAGCCGTCCGGGATTCTCCTCCTGATTGGCCGAGACAGCAGCGGTGCCAATAGCTCCCGCGGCTGTCAAAGTCAGCCAATCAGGAAAGAGGGGTGGGGCTCTGTGTCCGAATGTACACACGGAGCTCGGGTGCCCCCATAGGAAGCTGCTTGCTGCCGGGGCACTCGTCAGGAGGGAGGGGCCAGGAGCAGCGAAGAGGGACCCGGAAAGAGGAGGATCCAGGCTGCTCTCTGCAAAACCAACTGCACAGAGTAAGTATAACATGTTTGTTTTTTGATTTTTTTTAAAAAGACTTTACAATCACTTTAACCACTTCCTTACCGGGCCAATTTTGACATTTCTCTCTTCCTGTAAAAATCATAATTTTTTTGCTAGAAAATTACATAGAACCCCCAAACATTATATATGTTTTTTTAGCAAAAACCCTAGAGAATACAATGGCGGTTGTTACAACTTTTTATCTCACACGGTATTTGCGCAGGAATTTTTCGAACGCGTTTTTTTGGGGAAATAAACAGTTTTGTGTTTTAAAAAAAAACAAAACAGTAAAGTTAGCCCAATGTTTTTGCATATTGTGAAAGATGAAGTTACGCCGAGTAAATAGATACCTAACATGTCACGCTTCAAAATTGCACACGCTCGTAGAATGGCGCCAATGTTCGGTACTTAAAAATCCCCATAGGCGACGCTTGAAATTTTTTTACTGGTTACATGTTTTGAGTTACAGAGGAGGTCTAGTGACAAAATTATTGCTCTCGCTCCAACGTTCGCGGCGATACCTCACATGTATGGTTTGAACACAGTTTTCATATGTGGGCGGGACTTACGTATGCGTTCGCTTCTGCGTGCGAGCACACGGGGACAGCGGCGCTTTAAAATTTTTTTTTTTTATTGAGATAGAGATATATATATATATATATATATATATATATATATATATATATATATATATATATATATATATATATATATATATATATATATATATATATATATATATATATATATATATATATATATATATATATATATATATATATATATATATTTTTATTTTTTTTATTTTTTTACACTTTTTTGAAAAAAATATTTTTTTTGATCACTTTTATTCCTATTGCAAGGAATGTAAACATCCCTTGTAATAGGAATATAACATGACAGGTCCTCTTAATAGTGAGATATGGGGTCAATAAGACCCCATATCTCACCACTAGGCTGGGAAGCCTGAAATAAAAAATAAAAATAAAACGATCGCCGCTTCCCAGCCGAAGCGGCGCCGTTTTTTTGAATGGAGAGGCCGGGCGTGACGTCATAACATCGCGCCCGGCCTCCGATGATCATAGAGACTCCGGCGACCATCTGGTCCGCCGGAAATCTCTATGATCTACATCCGGCGCCGGCGGATCCGCTCTCCGCCTCACCGATCGTAACGGTGAGTCGGAACAAGCACCGGAGGGCGGCGGGAGGGGGGGGGACGTCCCCTCTCGCCTCCCATAGGAACGATCAAGCGGCGGAACGGCCGCTATGATCGTTCCTATGGTGTAGAGATTCGCCGGCTGAAAGCGGCAATATCAGAATGATGTCTGTAACTACAGGCATCATTCAGATATACCCGCTCAAAGCCCAGGACGTCATATGACGCCCGTGGGCGGGAAGTGGTTAAGGAAAGCGGAAAAAGTGCTGGACAAACAAGATTCTCTTACTGTCCTATTATCTTAAGGTATTGATGTTGATGAAGGTAATCTGGTTCCCAGGCAGGCAGCTTCTACACCCCTGAGGAGCTCCACGATCTGCACTGGATCTCACCCTTCCTGCGGATTATTTCATTAAGGCCCCTTTCACACGATCGGACCGTTCAGGTCCGCCTGTCAGTTTTGACGGCGGACCTGAACGGGCGATCCATGTTAGCCTATGGAGCGTCGGATGTCAGCGGAGACATGTCCGCTGACATCCGACCCCGTCGATCCGCTAAAAGCAGACGTATGGCTCTACGTCCAGATCCGTCGCTATCGGATCGGGTGAGATCTGACGAAAACGGACACGCTGTCCGTTTTCGTCCGATCCCTCCATAGGCGGCAGCGGCGCCTGACAAGCCCCTCCCCGCTCAGTGAGCAGAGAGGGACCTGTCATCCGCCGACTCAGCGGAGATCAACGGACAGATCTCCCGCTGAGCCGGCGGACCGAGGCGTGCTCCGGAGAAACGGAGCCCGCCTCGTGTGAAAGGGGCCTAAGGCCTCATGTACACTGCTGTTGCTAAACGGACGTTTAGGAGCAGCTGGGCATTTTTTTCAACTGCTCCTGAACTCTCCTCCATGTATTCTTATCAGTACATGTACACAGGGTCGTTTATAGGCAGTTTGAGTTAAGAGGTCTTTTTTGAAAAGCAAAAAAATGAGTTCAGACCCTGAGTTTAGAGGCATTTCAAGCGCCAAACGCAGCTAAACGCGGTAACTCGCATTTAGCAGAGTTTCGTTTACAGGCTTTTTTTCATTTTTGGCTATTTAGGGGGGTGGGGGGGGGGTTCCCTCAAATGCTTCTAAACGCAAACGTGGCAAAACGCCACTAAACGCGGCATGTAAACGCGGGAAACGGACGTTTTAAACGTGGGTTACTATCTGTCAAGTTAAATCATTCAGGAGATGTTGTAAAACGTCCCGTGTACATTAAGCCTAAAGTGAAACTAAATCAGAAATTGTCTGCCTGCCTCATTCCGACTACATAGAGTAAAAAGGAAAAAATGGCTCCCCGATACCCAATAAATTTCCAAAATGACAGGCGGTCGGAGATTCCCCACCTAGTCATCGCCAGTACGAAGGAAGCACAATTTTACTATACGCAAGGGATGTTGGCAATTTTATCATTACCATTTTCAAAAAACACCTTATTAAAAGCGGAGTTACATCCAAAAGTGGAACTTCCGCTTTGAGCACTCCTTGCCCCCTTACACATTTGGCATGTCATTTTTTTTTGGGGGGGGGGGGGTAGTGGGTGCCTAGTATTGAGAGGGACTTCCTGTACCACTTCTGACTTCAGGCCGCCTAGGTGACTCCTCCTGTCCGCCTAGGTGGTCCCTCCTCTCGGAAATCCTGACACATCACAGGTCCCAGAAGATTGCCTGTCCACTCAAAGAGCACAGTGCGCACCCAGCCGTGAAGCCGCAAGCTGTCACGGCTGGGTGCCCGCAGTTTCTATGGCGGCGCCGCGGAGAGGAGGGAGAGAGGAGCGAGGACCATGGGACAGGTGAGTGTGTGTTTAAAGTCAGCAGCTATACTTTTTGTAGCTGCTGACTTTTAATAAACCTGGAACTCCACTTTAAACTGTGAAGTGTATACTGTCTCTTTAAATGAGGCAAGAGAGAACTCCTACATCACCTCTAGGTTATTAATAAATATTACAGCCACAATAGAACAGAGGTTGAACAAAGTGAGCACAAGTGTTTGACAGAGCAGACTAAGTGAACAAAGCAGACAGAAGGGGCAATATGTGAACAGAAGCTGGTGTGGACAGAATGGGTAAAGTGGAACTAAACAGAAGTGCTGGCTTCTGGCCAAAGAACGTAACTAAACAGTGGCGTCCCCAGACTACTAAAAGTCTGCAAACACTGCTCAGCTCCACACAGGTCAGATCAGAAGAAAAACAGTCAAGTCTGCATCTAAAGTCTATATATTTTGTGGATTCATTGAAAAGGGCAGGGGGCCTCTGGTAAACTTTTGAACACTACTACAGCTGTAGTAAACAGCTAAATACATAGTTCAAATACATATACGAAAACTTAGCTGCCAACCTGTCCAGCCGGCATTGAGATGTACCCTGTCAGATAGCTCAGGTGGGTAGGTGGCATTTTGTGTGCTAAAGAAGAGTATCAAAACTGCCAATTTTGCTAAAAACAGGATTTCTGTACTTATTGTAAAATTTGTTTATTTTGACATGCATTATGAGACATGGAATCAGCAGTTATCCTAATACAATTGTTGTCACCTTCTGAAGAACTGGCTAATGCCATAACAAAAAAAGCCATTGGCTGGCCAGGTATAACCTCTCCCATTCCCAGAATGCTTCAGTTTTGTAGAAAAGTAGTAAAAAATGAGTAGAACACAAAAAACAGAGATGGTACCCGTGTGCCTTAATGAACTTAAAGAAAACACCAGGTTTTTCTTTTTTCATTAACTGTCGGGTGGGCAACACCAAAAACACCAACAGGCCCACATAAAACAGAATAAAACTAAGGGTGGCCTGAAGCATCTGACACCCAAAGCTGTCATCAGAGGCCTGAACATCCACTTGGTAAAACCCACAGGATATGTGAACAGAAGACCAGAAGGGTTAGGACCAGGATTAGTGCACCAACATTGGGAGTGCAATTTATGATGTTTTTAGTAAATATTTAAGGGTTTTTAAAGTGGTTAAAAACAATGTGCGATTTCTATTCCATTTGAATAACTGTCAGTGGAGAGCTTGCTGGACCTACCTGGTATTAGAGAGAGGCCTGGGGATATCAGGAATAAGGAGATGGTGTTTTTTGAAATGACCTGGATTGATTCAAAGGGGAAAGCGCATTGTGGCCTTTATAAGGTTCACATTTAAGGTATGCGTGGAGATTGAATGGTGGTGGTTTACACTGAAAGATCACATCAGTGCATGTGGAATTATCCTGTATTAATTATATATCAGAACAGTATTTGGATTTCATGGACTACCTAATTTGCATTAACAGTGGTGGTAGCACACATATACACACACATTGTATATAGAGGGAGTCCCCGGGTTACAAACAAGATGGGGTCTGTAGGTTTGTTATAAACCATTTCAATACAGCGCATTTGCACCCCCTTCCTGCCCAAGCCAATTTTCAGTGCTGTCGCAATTTGAATGACAAATGACGGTTTAGGCCGATACGTATTCTTTTACATATTTTTGGTACCAAAAAAAAAAAACGCAATAAGCGTATATTGATTGGTTTGCGCAAAAGTTAAGCGTCTACAAAATAGGGGATCGTTTTATGGCATTTTTATTTATTTTTTTTTACTAGTAATGGTGGCGATCTGCGATTTTTATTGTGACTGCAACATTGCGGCGAACATATCGGACACTTTTCACACTATTTTGGGACCGTTCACATTTATACAGCGATCAGTGCTATACAAATGCATTGATTACTGTATAAATGTCACTGGCAGGGAAGGGGTCAACACAAGGGGGTGATCATGGGGTTGTGTTACCTAGGGAGTAATTCTAACTGTAGGGGGCGGGGACTCACAAGGGGAGGAGACCGATCGGTGTTCCTCTGTACACGGAACTAGGGTTGTCCCGATACAGATACTAGTATCGGTATCGGCACCGATACCGAGCATTTGCCCAAGTACTTGTACTCGGGCAAATGCTCCCGATGCTTCCCTGATACCTAGAGGACAGCTGTGATCGGCGCGTGGGGGAGTTACAAGCTTCTCCCCCAGGGGCTTTCACCAGCTTTAGTGACATACAGCGGTGATCGCTCACCGCTGACTGTCACTGCATCCTCCTCCGTGCCCCCCTTCTCTCCATTCATTCTCAGTGCAGCTGACGCTGCAGAGAAAGGGACTTGGGAATCTCTATCCTCTGTCTCTTTCTCTGTCTCAAGGGGGAGATATCAGAGGTCTGTTAAGACCCCTGATATCTCACCAAAGCCCCCCAAAAGGGCTGATTAAAAAAAAAAAAAAAAAACACAATAAAGAATAAAAAATATTATTGTAAAAAATAAAAATTGTAAAACACACACACATACAACGTTCACCCCCCCCCCCCCCCCCCAAAAAAATAGCAAAAAAAAAAGTCACGTGACATTAAAAAAAAAAAAAAGTATCGGTAATCGGTATCGGCGAGTACTTGAAAAAAAGTATCGGTACTTGTACTCGGTCCTAAAAAAGTGGTATCGGGACAACCCTACACGGAACACATGATCAGTCTCCTCTCACCTGACAGGACGTGGATCTGTGTGTTTACACACACAGATCCACGATCCTGCTCCGTTAACGGGCAAGCGCGGATGTCCGCCGGGCACGCACATCGGCTCCCGAGTGACGCGGCGGGGGCTCGCGCCCCCAGGCGGCCGGGAAGCCCAGGACGTCATACGACGCCCGCCCAGGATGGGAGATCCCTCCTGCGGATGCCATATGACTGGATGGAAGTGCTTAAAGGAGTTGTAAAGGCAGAAGGTTTATCTTAATGCATTCTGATAAAAAAAAAAAAAAAAAAAAAACACCTTATATGTAGCAGCATTCCCAGAAACCCCCTACTTACCGTAGCCCCATCTCTCTCCAGCGATGTCCACGCCGTCTGGGACTCTCCTCCTGCATGGCTGAGACAACGCAGCAGCACCATTGGCTCCCGTGGCTGTCCAAGTCAGCCAATAAGGGGAGAAAGGGTATGGGGGTCGGGGCTCCGTGTCCGAATGGACACACAGAGCTGTGACTCGGCTCCAGTGCCCCCATAGAAAGCTGCTGGCTATGTGGGCACTCAATAGGAGGGAGGGGCCAAAAACAGCAAAGAGGGACCCGAGAAGAGGAGGATCCGGACTGCTCTTTTTTTAAACGAGACTTTACAATCACCAAGTTGAATTTGTTTGCAAGTGAGAACAGGTAAATTTTTAAAAGTGAAAAACAAATCATTTTTAATTTTTTTAAATAGCATAGGGAAGGGTTAACACCCCTGTAACATTTGTTTTGCTGTCTGCGCCCCTGTTCAGAAGATTAAACCTCACTTTCTGTACCTATGACAATTGGATTTTGAAAATTTTGGGTTGTTGTGAAAACAAGGATTGGTGATAAAGCTTCAATGGAGACAAAGCTTCAATAGACACCTTTTCCCCATAATAACTCTTACAGGAGTGAATTTTTCCTTCCTATGGGTAGATTTCCTCTCACTCCCCTTTTTCTCCCGCCGTTTGTTAGTAGGAGTCGTTTGTAAGTCGGCTGTTTGTAACCTGGGAACCGCCTGTACATGTATAGATTGTAATGAGATATTACATAGTTACATAGTAGGCGAGGTTGAAAAAAGACACAAGTCCATCAAGTCCAACCTATGTGTGTGATTATGTGTCAGTATTACCTTACATATCCCTGTATGCTGCGGTCGTTCAGGTGCTTATCTAAAAGTTTCTTGAAGCTATCAATGCTCCCCGCTGAGACCACCGCCTGTGGAAGGGAATTCCACATCCTTACAGCTCTTACAGTAAAGAACCCTCTACGTAGTTTAAGGTTAAACCTCTTTTCTTCTAATTGTAATGAGTGGCCCCGAGTCTTATTAAACTTTCTTCTGCGAAAAAGTTTTATCCCTATTGTGGGGTCACCAGTACAGTATTTGTAAATTGAAATCATATCCCCTCTCAAGCGTCTCTTCTCCAGAGAGAATAAGTTCAACGCTCGCAACCTTTCCTCATAACGAAGATCCTCCAGACCCTTTATTAGCTTTGTTGCCCTTCTTTGTACTCGCTCCATTTCCAGTACATCCTTCCTGAGGACTGGTGCCCAGAACTGGACAGCATACTCCAGGTGCGGCCGGACCAGAGTCTTGTAGAGCGGGAGAATTATCGTTTTATCTCTGGAGTTGATCCCCCTTTTAATACATGCCAATATTCTGTTTGCCTTATTAGCAGCAGCTTGGCATTGCATGCCATTGCTGAGCCTATCATCTACTAGGACCCCCAGGTCCTTTTCCATCCTAGATTCCCCCAGAGGTTCTCCCCCCAGTGTATAGATTGCATTCATATTTTTGCCACCCAAATGCATTATTTTACATTTTTCTACATTGAACCTAATTTGCCATGTAGTCGCCCACCCCATTAATTTGTTCAGGTCTTTTTGCAAGGTTTCCACATCCTGCGGAGAAGTTATTGCCCTGCTTAGCTTAGTATCGTCTGCAAATACAGAGATTGAACTGTTTATCCCATCCTCCAGATCGTTTATAAACAAATTAAATAGGATTGGTCCCAGCACAGAACCCAGATTATTGGGCACAACCAGATTGCCGGATTTTACTTGCGATTATTGGTAGCGGCTATTGATAATCACTGTTTTGATGGGGGGAATTGAGCGAATTTCTTTCCTGCAACCCGTGGTTGCACTGTGTATGGCCTGCCTTAGAACAATGATCTGTCACAGCAACAAGAAATAGTGGAAGAGTCTGGTTTCCCTATTACGGGGACCATCAGGAATGACGAAAAGTGCGTCAGTCTTTAAATGGAATTAGTGGCCAAGTAGGAAAAACAAACAGCACAAAACACAACCATGCAATGAAGGGGAATTCCTGTCAGGGGTACCAGAGCCAGATAAAAGGAAGAACAATGTCCCAGTTGAGGTGAAAGGCCAAAAACTATCTTAGGAAGGAAGGCGGCTCTAGGTCTTAATACTACATGATCCTTGTGTACAACCAAAAATGGTTCTTTACAGGATAAGCTCAGACACCAGTCTTTTGGAGGTGATGGCCTCAAAAGAAAAAAAAAAACACAACATTGTGAAAGAGTGGAAAGGGGGAATCTCGCTAATAGGTTGAAAAGGTAGACTTTGAAGGATCCAGAGAACCAAAATTCAGATCCCATTGAGTAACAGGAACAGGCACGAGAGACACCCTCTACAAAAGGTCTTGACAAAAGAATGAAGAGTAGCTAGTAATCTTTGAAATACAAGCAACCAAGAAGATTGCATGCTGAGGCCATGTTCACATATGGGCAAGTTAGAGTCATGGGCAAAACCACTAATTCTGCTGCCCACTATTGCAAATTGAAGCAAAACACGCACGACATCCTGAATGGCACCCAAAACATGGTGCAATTTTGCTGCGACTGTCACGCAAGAATCATAGCAAAACGTTTAAAAAATGCTCATGACTCAGGGTAACAAACTGGTCTCTAAGCTTCTTTGGGGCGACAATTGCACATGAGGCAGCCCACTGAAGTGGCTGAGCTGCACTATGCGCAACACATTTCCGCGTGAGAATCAAACAAAAAATTGCAAACTGGAACGCTACACTACACAACTACAAATAATGTGAATGGGGCCCAAGTGCAGCAGAGATAAAAGCTAAATAGATAAAAGGATCAGGTCACTTAAAAAAACAACACACAGTACTTTTTTGCAGGTAAAAAAATGTACATCAATTTTTTTCTTAGGGGCCTGCAGAGCATTCACTGCAATGTAAGGCTCCCGCACTAAAACTAAAGCCAAACTCCAGCTCACACTTTATAAGCAGTTAAATCTTTTTTTTTTTGATCATTTTAAAAATCTCATCTGCCAGCCTTTGGCCCCTTTCACACACGCGGACAGTATGTTCGTATTTCATCCATCCGTTTTCAGATGAAATACGGACATACATGCAACCCTATGGGATAGCGGGTGTCAACAGATGAACATCCGCTGACACCCAATATCATCCGTCCCGGCTATTGTCCCGGCTATTATTCTATTTTTCTATCCGTCTGCAGAGCGGATCAGATGAACACGGACAGACGGTCCGTGTTCATCCGATCCCCCCCATAAGGGAGAGCGGAGATCTGACAGGGCGGTCCCTGCACAGTGTGCAGGGACCACCCTGTCATCCGCCAGCTCAGCGGGATCAACGAAGCGATCCCCACTGAGCAAGTGGATGTTCACGGGGTGGATCATCACGGATCTGTCCCGTATGAAAGGACCCTTAAGTGGTTTGCTTCATCCATGTAAACTGATACATACTGCTGGAGAGCTTGAGAAAAACAGGTCACCAGATGAAAAGCTGAAATAAAAGGTTTGCCTTTGGGTTTAACACATTTGATCACAAATACTAAAATCTCATAAGCTAATACTAAAATTGGTGTGCTTTATACCTGCCTCAAGTTCAGATTTAATCTGCTTTTTCATTTAAAAATATAATCTTTTGTATTACTGCCATAAACCAAAAGTGTGTATGAAAGTTTATTGTAGCGTTACTTTCATCGAGATTTTAGTTTTAGATGTGGTATAAAATAAGGCTCGGGGGTTCCGCAAGGCTTGGCATGTGAGGCCCGAGTGGAATGAGTTTGATAACCGCAGTCTTGAATAATGGCATGCAATTCGAGCTGAGAGAAAAATACAAACCATTTGCAAGCTAGGACTGCCTGCTTAGTCCAGCCTTTATTCTACCTTGGCAAGCTTACAACTGACCATTCACCAGGCACATTTCATCTGTCTGAGGACTATTAAGGAGATTTTACATCTAGAAAGCCAAAGAACAGGAAGCAAAACTATACAGGGTAACATGCCACAAAACAGAAGTTTTGCTCTGCCAAGTCAACTTCCCCCTAAAATAGATGAAAGTTTCAAAACAGCATAGGTCAAAACTATTATTTGTTTACATTTATTTTTTTATTTTTTTTAATAAACTAAAAAAGCAAAGAACACTGGACATGCCAAATAAAATAAAATGCTGTAAATTAGCTCTAAAACAGCAAAGAGTCTGGAGGGAATCCGATTACAACTAGAATTCTCTTATCAGATTTTTATTTTAGCAGAACCTCATTTAAAATAATAACTTGGACTTTTCATATGGGAGCTCTATTTTCAACTGGTCTATTAAAGCGGTCATACATAAAGTTGTGAAAATTTGCAGCATGTAAGTTGTAAATAAGTCTTGCAGTGCAATAAGTCTTTGCCTGTTTCTAGAGTGAGCGCAACTAGGACATGTTTACAATCCTTTTCAGGTTAAGCAAAAAAGTATTTTAAAAATACCTTCACCCACCTGACTGTACCTTTGGTGTTCTTCAGTACCGTGGCTGCAAAGAGTTGTGTCACTCCAACTAAACTTGTACCGTCTACCTCCACAATTTGGTCATTGACTTGAATCCTTACAGAGATAAAAAAGACAAAATTAAAAAGTGCCATGCAAACTGTAAAGACCCGTTCATGTTTAGGAATGCATCAGAACAAAAAAAGGTCACCGCCAGCTCAAAAACCTACAGCAGATTTGTCATTTCAATCATTAACACAGGTTTCACGATTAGGCAATGAAAATAAATATTGACAAAAGCAGAATTTTTTTTATATATATATCTATCATGTTGGACAATTTTACAGTAATTCAAAAGATATTGACTGAACATTATGCGCCAGCTTGCATTTGAATTTAAACTATATGAGCAATTTTAAAATCTCATGGAATTTAAAAAAAAAAAAAAGTAACAGTCAAAATATGTAAAAAAAATATACAAACTGTTACAGCCCCAGAAGCCATTTTACCATGTGCTCAGTGATGTGGCCTTCTCCAATACAGAATAAGGAACATCTAGAGAGTTAGTGTATTCTCAGAGCAGAATGGGCATTCTCCAGCCTGTGTGGACAGCAGAAGCGCTTTTCCAGCTTTAGGGAGTAAAAAAAAAACTTTTTTGGGGGTTCTTGGAAGCAATTTGCCAGCAGAAAGAAAAAAACGCCATTAACTGCTGCTAAACACTGGTTTTCAGCTTTTTTTTTATCCTAGGCAGCGACCCACTGGCATCCTTAACCACCAGTGTTTAGCTGGTAAAAGTGATTGTAAAAGCTCGTTAAAGAAAAAAACAAAAACAAAAAAACACACACACACACACACACACGTTATACTTGCCTCCCCTATGCAGTTGGTTTTGCACAGAGCAACCTGTATCGTCCTCTGTATCTCCCTCTTTGCTGCGCCTGGCCCCTCCCTCCTATCAAATGCCTCCATAGCCAGCAGCTTCCTATGGGGGGCACTGGAGCAGAGTCACAGCCCTGTGTATCCATTCAGACACGGAGCCCAGATCCAGCCCCCTCTCTACCGCGATTGGCTGACTGACTTTGATTAACAGCCGTGGGAGCCAATGGTGCCGCTGCTGTGTCTCAGTCAATCAGGAGGAGGAGTGCCCCGGATGGTTTAGACATTCGTGGACATCGCTGGAGAGAGAGATGTGGCTAAGGTGGGGAATTGGGGGTGCTGGGGAGGCAGCTACACACAAAAAGGTTTTTTATCTTAATGCAAAGAATGCATTACGATTAAAAAAAAATAAATAAATAAAAAAAAAAACAACACACACACACACACTTCTGCCTTTACAACTGTTAACCACTTACAGACCGCCGGCTGTCGTTATACGTCGGCTCTTTGAAGAGGAATATCGTTGCTGCCATAACCCTAGTATCCTCCTCTTCAGCGGGCGCTCCGCTTTCAGATAAAAGTGGTCTCTGCGAGATAACTTATCGGGGTTGGGAGAGGAGCCCCCCACCCTCCGGGGGTCTCCGCCGCTTACCAGTAGCGGCGGAGACGATCGAGTCCTTGTGTGAATAGCCTGGAGCCAAGTGAGGGGAAGATTGCCCCCCACTCGGCTCCATAGCATTGACTGGCGCAAGCGACGACAAACATCACATTCGCCCAAAGCTCTTAAAAAAGGAGGAGGAGACTTTCTTCAAAATTACTTTTTTATTGCATTTTAGTGTAAATATGAGAACTGAGGTATTTTTGACTCCAGATGTAATTTTTAAAAGGAGGTCCTGTCATGCTTTTATTCCCTACTACGAGGGATGTTTACAAAGAAAAAAAAAAAATTGAAAGCGCCCCGTCTCACCGAGCTCACGCGCAGAACGCATATGTGGAGTAGGGCTGAAATATGAAAACGGTGTTCAAACCCCACATGTGAGGTATCACTGCAATCGGTAGAGCGAGAGCAATAATTCTAGCATGAGACCTCTAACTCAAAACTGGTAACCTGTAGAAATTTTTTAAACATCGCTTATGGAGATTAGGGGAAAAGTTTGCCATTCCACGAGTGGGCGCAATTTTGAAGCATAATATGTTGGGTATCAATTTACTTGGCGTAACGTTATCTTTCATAATCTAAAAAAAAAACAATTGGGCTAACTTTACTGTTGTCTTTTTTAAATTTAAAAAGTGCATTTTTTTCCAAAAAAAAAAATGTGCTTGTAAGACCGCTGCGCAAATACGTTGTGACAGTATTGCAACGACCGCCATTTTATTCTCTAGGGTGTTTGAAATAAAAATATAATGTTTGGGGGTTCCAAGTAAAAAAAAATGCTTTTAAACTTATAAACACCGAGTCTGAAAAATAGGCCCGGTCCTTAACCACTTCGCGCCCGCGCTATAGCCAGAAGACGGCTGCAGCGCGGACGCTAACTGCCGGGTGGCCGTCCCTGGACGTCCTGCTGCTTACTTCCGCGATGCGCGCTCCCGCGGGCTCGCATCAGGGAAGTTCTGTGCTGGCCGTGTCCCTTGGACAAAGCCAGTCACAGATCGCCGCCAATCACAGTGGCCGTTTACAGTGCGATCGGCGGTGTAAACATACGAGATCATCTCTCATCGCCGCTCTCCCTCCTCACACAGAGACAGCGTGTGAGGAGGGAGAGCGAACCGCTGCAGCCTGAGTGTCAAAAAAAAAAAAAAAACCGGAAAAAAAAGTGAACACAGTACCTGTCACTGCCATCTGTCCCCACTGCCATCTGTCAGTGTCACGTGCCATCTGTTATTAGTGTCACGTGCCATCAGTGCCACTTATCTGTGGCATCTGTCATCAGTGTCACGTGCCATCAGTGCCACTTATCTGTGGCATCTGTCATCAGTGTCACGTGCCATCAGTGCCACTTATCTGTGGCATCTGTCATCAGTGTCACGTGCCATCAGTGCCACTTATCTGTGGCATCTGTCATCAGTGTCACGTGCCATCAGTGCCACTTATCTGTGGCATCTGTCATCAGTGTCACGTGCCATCAGTGCCACTTATCTGTGGCATCTGTCATCAGTGTCACGTGCCATCAGTGCCACTTATCTGTGGCATCTGTCATCAGTGTCACGTGCCATCAGTGCCACTTATCTGTGGCATCTGTCATCAGTGTCACGTGCCATCAGTGCCACTTATCTGTGGCATCTGTCATCAGTGTCACGTGCCATCAGTGCCACTTATCTGTGGCATCTGTCATCAGTGTCACGTGCCATCAGTGCCACTTATCTGTGGCATCTGTCATCAGTGTCACGTGCCATCAGTGCCACTTATCTGTGGCATCTGTCATCAGTGTCACGTGCCATCAGTGCCACTTATCTGTGGCATCTGTCATCAGTGTCACGTGCCATCAGTGCCACTTATCTGTGGCATCTGTCATCAGTGTCACGTGCCATCAGTGCCACTTACCTGTGGCATCTGTCATCAGTGTCACGTGCCATCAGTGCCACTTACCTGTGGCATCTGTCACCAGTGTCACGTGCCATCAGTGCCACGTATCAGTGGCATCTGTCATCAGTGTCACGTGCCATCAGTGCCACGTATCAGTGCCACGTATTAGTGCCATCTGTCACCAGTGCCACGTATCAGTGCCACCTGTCACCAGTGCCACGTATCAGTGCCACCTGTCACCAGTGCCACATATCAGTGCCACCTGTCACCAGTGCCACCTGTCACCAGTGCCACGTATCAGTGCCACCTGTCACCAGTGCCACGTATCAGTGCCACCTGTCACCAGTGCCACGTATCAGTGCCACCTGTCACCAGTGCCACGTATCAGTGCCACCTGTCACCAGTGCCACGTATCAGTGCCACCTGTCACCAGTGCCACGTATCAGTGCCACCTGTCACCAGTGCCACGTATCAGTGCCACCTGTCACCAGTGCCACGTATCAGTGCCACGTGTCAGTGCCATCTGTCATCAGTGCCACGTGTCATTGTCCTGGTGCTCCAGGGCCTTCAAAAGTGTAATAGGTAGTCAAAAAGTTAGATGTGTAATTTATGCTCCCAGAACACCTGATGGTGCTCCCTGCACGTTGGGCCTCTCTATGTGGTCTGGCTGTGAAAAAGTCCCACACATGTGGTATCATATTACTCAGGAATAGCAGCAGAATGTATTTTGGGGTGTTATTTGTGGTATATACATGCCATGTGAGAGAAATAACCTATTACAATGAGAATTTTGTGGGGGGAAAAATAAAAATAAAAATCTTCATTTTGCAAAGAATTGTGGGAAAAAAGAAGAGCTCAAAATTGTTCTGGGCAGGAGGGGGGTTTAAGTGCCCAGTAGGCAAGTGGTTAAATGGTTAAGGAGCGGGCTGGCCACGTAACAAACGGAGGACTCCTCTGTCAGTCACTGAATGTAAGCTAAACTATTGGCAGCAATAAAAATTGAGAAAAAAAAAACCTGTGGAGATTTTTCCCTTAAAATCCATACGACACCAACAAAAAAATAAAAAAAAACCCCACTGTTAAAAACTAATAATGAAGTCACCAGGCAACCTTGCCCCCTTGTGCCACAAAGCACCCCCCCCCCCCCCATGTTGAGGGCATGTGGCCTGGTATGGTTCAGGAAAGGGGGTGCACTCATTTTCATCCCCACCCCTTCCTGTCCTGCCAGGGTGCATAAGGGTCTGGTATGGATTTGGGGGGGGGCATAAACTTTTTATTGGAGGCAATCGTTTAGTTTACATTCAGATGAGTGATCTGTTAAGGATTCGGGGGCCAGCTTCCCAGCTCACTCCTTAGATATTCACTGGTCGTTAAAGACGCTGGTGTCCGCCCGATCCTAAACAAAAATACTACCGCTCCTAGAATATTTTTTTATTCAGCAGTTTTTGGATGTCTAGTATGCACTGAGCCTAAAACACAAAGTAGATTATCAGGTTAGGACAGGTTAATAAATGTAAACAAGTACATTCAAAATTATAAAGCTCCAGCTTTTTAATAATTAGCTTTTTTCCCTACTATAAAAGAAAACCATTCATGAGATTCTCAGCCAGACACAGAATGATGGCATTTTAGGCCTCCTTCAAATATATGCCTATACGAGATTCTTGCGGCTGGGAGGACAGGTGTATGTGAACAGTGGCTGCTTAGCCTGTACAAAAGCAATGATAGGCTGAGAGGTGCCGACGTTGTTTGCATGTATCTACACACTCAATGGTTACATAGTTAGGGATGGATGAGTGACCCTGGATGAAGAGATGCGTTCAAGCTCGGACATCCGTCCCCAGGGGATTGGTGACTGGAGAAGAGGAAGGGAGGGCTCAGAAATGGCAGCCTCAAAAGATCAATCGCTGGTTTAATTTTTTGGCATCAATGAAAAACATTTTTCCTAGATTTCTGCTTTAGCTTACCAGTGTTCCCCTGTGAGGAAGAGGAGGAAGAGGAGGAGGACAGATCTTTTCCCATACCCAGATGCACTAGAAATTTTTGACGGGGGTGTCATTGGCTTGAATGGACAAATTCCAGATTCCGTTAAAGCGTTTAACCCCCTCCCCCCCCCCCCAAAAAAAAACAAACAAAAAAACAAACACACTGGACCCCGCTTCTTTAAAGCATGTTATATGACACAGAGCTTGTCCTTTGTTATTTGGCCCCCTGTAACACCTAAAAAACCTGGCTGATCCTGACAATTTTCCCCCACCCCTCTGTAAACTGACCACGGTGTATCATGGCTGCTGAGACCAGACACCGTGGTCAGTATCAGTATGCCTCTGTCAGCAGCCTGCTATCCTCTCCTCTCTGCTCCTGTGTCCTCCCCCCCCCCTCTCCTCGGTCTGTGTGTGAGCCGCCCCAACCCCCTCCTGCTGCTCTCATAACATTAACCTGTATACACCATCTGCACTGCCTCCTATTGCAGTGTCCCCCTCTGAATGATTTATAAATATAAAAATACTGCAAATATCTAAGAGCCGAGATTGCAATCACATGACCAGTCAGCTCTCGCCTCCTCCCCTCCAGACTGACATCAGCTGAGGAATCTCAGCCCTGCCCGCTGCATCTCTGAGGAGAAAGCTGGCCAGTCATGTGATCGCAATCTCGTCAGTGAATTCAGGTATTTGCAGCATTTATTTTTCTAAATCACACACTACAGTAGGAGGCAGTGCTGATGGGGTATACAGGTTAGAGTGGCTCAACAACCACTAACTACAGAAATGACACCCATCTGCATAAATGCTGCTACAAACAAACACACACATGTAAATAAAAATATTTTAGGTTACAACAATAACCCAGTAACATATGCATTGATTTCAGATTCTTGGCATTGGTGACATACTCAGCACACCCTGAAGAAATGCAATGACATTTTAGTATGCACATTACTGAGCACACTGGTGGCAAGGTTTCATAGCAAAACATGTCTGGGTAAACATTACACACATCTATGTCACACACCGTGCATCACATTGCAGAAAATTGTTTAAAGAAACACTCAGGCTCCCCATGACTTGTACATTTAAACTAAGCATATGATAAAAGAAAAAAATAAATAAAAAAAACACACGCATTCTGTAGGCAGCAGCCCCCACTTCCCTCCATAGAGTGTGGGTCTGGCTGAGCCACGGCTCTTTGTGTGAATAGACACACAAAGTAGCAGCTCAGGAGCAAGCCAGCTCGGGTGCCCCCATAGCAAGCTGCTTGCTGTGGGGGCACTTGGCAGGAGGGAAAGGCCAAGAGCGCCAGTGTGGGACCCAAGAGGAGGATCGAGGCTGCTCTGTGCAAAACCACTGCACAGGACAGGCATGTATAGAAAAAAAAAAAATACAATTATAAAAAAAACACACCTTTAATATCACTTTAAAGCTGAACTCCAGGTTTTGCTACACTTTTCAAAGCTTCCTCAGATTGGCCAGAGTCAGAGAGGCAGGCCGAGGATGTTAAAACCTTTAACTCAGGAAGCTTTGTATTCATTGCTAGAATACATCGCTTTAGAGACCCTGTGTTCCGGGTATGAGACAGGAAGGTCTCTGCTCAAATGTGGAACACAGTTCGAGCAGAGACCGTATGCTGTAGGTAGCCTCAGCAACACAGTTCATACAGAACATCCAGTGGCCTCACGTTAGCAAGGGGCATAGTTCAAACTATGTAAAGCGTAGCAAAAGATCAGAGTTCAGCTTTAAAATCCACTATAGATCTTTTGTTAAGAGTAAAATCTAAAAAAGTTGATTGTACAAACATTGTATGGTTAGATTGTAAAGTGTTGGTGATCCTTAGCAACAGCAGCATCTACCTTTCTCCCATGAGGTTACCTTTAATATTTCCGTATAAAAATAAAAAAAAAATGCAAAATTCTGCACTAGGGCAAAGAATGACAAAATAGGCAGTACCTCGCAACAATATCCTGAAATGCATTTGTGCCAAACATAGTTCATAAATCAAATACACAATACAAAAAAAAAAAAAGTGATATTTGTACTGTACAGTATTGTGAATATTATTTATGACTTTACCGTTCTCACTGAAAATCTCTAGACCTTTTTTTATGCTCAGGTGGCTCTTGCTGCAATAGCTCCATCTGGCTTTACAACCTAGCTGCGAATGCAGAAAACTAGAATCTCCAACATTCCCTCTCCCCACTTCACCTCTTTCACAAGGGCTTTTCATAGGAGGTGAAATGCCAGGGTATTAAGTTTTTGACAGAAAGGGTAAGGAACAAAAACCTCCTCCAAGTTTTTATTTCTGTGGTTTGAGTGGGAATGTCCCAAAACACAGACCAGAATATAAAGACCTGGCAGGAAAAAAAGAAAAAGAAGAAAATCAGGTGTAGCTCTATAATGGTTTATTCTATACTATAGACCAGGGATATGCAATTAGCGGACCTCCAGCTGTTGCAAAACTACAAGTCCCATGAGGCATAGCAAGACTTTGACAGCCACAAGCATGACACCCAGAGGCAGATGCATGATGGGAGTTGTAGTTTTGCAACAGCTGGAGGTCTGCTAATTGCATATCCCTGCTATAGACAGTCCTTCAGAGTGGATCAATGCCATCACTTAGCTTTGTAATGTTACAACAGTTGGGCAGAACTGGAATTTTTATGTGGATATCTCGCCACTAAAAATCCCAAAGAGATATGAAGTTGGCATGTGATGCACTGTCTGCAAAACTAAAAGACATTATTGGGTTATAAGCTACAGTCCTATTTCTGTCTAGGCAATCAAGTTACTGACATCTGAACTTCACTTAAAGCGTTTATAACCCAAAAAAATAATTAAAAAAAGATCCTGGTCCTTTAAAGCATATTTAACAGCCCAATGCTTGTGATCCATGATACCGAGGTCAGTTTACGTGCCTCAGTAGTCCCGCTGTCTGCTCTGAGTCTCTCCCTCTTCCCCTCCCTCCCTGCCAGTTCCGAAGCCTGTGTGCAAGAGCGATCTCCTTCCCGCCACTCCTTTTTCTGCTCTTCCCTGTGGCTTGAACAGAACACACAGTTGTGCTCATAAGTTTACATACCCTGGCAGAATTTAATTTCTTGGACATTTTTCAGAGAATATGAATGATGACACAAAAACTTCTTTTTCACCCATGATTAGTGTTTGGCTGAAGCCATTTATTATCAACTGTTTACTCTTTTTAAATCATAATGGCAACAGAAACTACCCAAATGACCCTGATCAAAAGTTTACATACCCCAGTTCTTAATACCATGTATTGCCCCCTTTAACATCAATGACAGCTTGAAGTCTTTTGTGGCATTTGTGGATAATGCCCTTTATCTTCTCAGATGGTAAAGCTGCCTATTCCGTTTGGCAAAAAGCCTCCAGTTCCTGTAAATTCTTGGGCTGTCTTGCATGAACTGCACGTTTGAGACCTCCCCAGAGTGGCTCAATGATATTGAGGTCAGGAGACTGAGATGGGCACTCCAGAACCTTCACTTTATTCTGCTGTAGCCAATGACAGGTCGACTTGGCCTTGTGTTTTGGATCATTGTCATGTTGGACTGTCCAAGTACGTCCCATGCGCAGCTTTCTGGCTGATGAATGCAAATGTTCCTCCAGTATTTGATAACACACTGCATTCATCTTGCCAACAATTTTGACCAAATTTCCTGTACCTTTGTAGCTCACACATCCCCAAAACATCAGCGATCCACCCCTGTGCCTTTCATCATAGGCCTTGTTGACTCCTCTTTAAATGTAGCGTTTATGGTTGTGGCCAAAAAGCTCAATTTTGGTCTCATCACTCCAAATGACTTTGTGCCAGAAGGTTTGAGGCTTGTCTCTGTGCTGTTTGGCGTATTGTAAGCGGGATACTTTGTGGCATTTGCGTAGTAATGGCTTTCTTCTGGTGACTCGGCCATGCAGCCCATCTTTCTTCAAGTGCTGCCTTATTGTGCAATATTGAAACTGCCACACCACGTTTTCAGAGAGTCCTGTATTTTACCTGAAGTTATTTGTGGGTTTTTCTTTGCATCCCGAACAATTTTCCTGGCAGTTGTGGCTGAAATTTTAGTTGGTCTACCTGACCGTGGTTTGGTTTCAACAGAACCCCTCATTTTCCACTTCTTGATTATAGTTTGAACACTGCTGATTGGCATTATCAATTCCTTGGATATCTTTTTATATCCCTTTCCTGTTTTAAACAGTTCAACTACCTTTTCCCACAGATTCTTTGACAAATTTTTGCTTTCCCCATGACTCAAATCCAGAAAGATCAGTGCAGCACTGGATGAAAGATGCAAGGGTCTGTCAGGAGTCCAGAAACGCATTGACCTTTTATACACACACACTAATTACAAACAGATCACAGGTGAGGATGGTTACCTTTTAATGCCTTTAATAGCCATTCAAACCACTTTGTGTCATGTAATCAGGCCAAAATTACCAGGGTATGTAAACTTTTGATCAGGGTCATTTGGGTAGTTTCTGTTTTCATTATGATTTCAAAAGAGTAAACAGTTGATCGGTAATAAATGGCTTCAGCCAAACATTAAGCATGAGTGAAAGAAATGTTTTTGTGTTATTCATATTCTCTAAAAAATGGCCAAGAAATCATAAATTCTGCCAGGGTATGTAAACTTATGAGCACAACTGAATATAAATAATTGCCATCCCCTCTGTTTTATCAAGATCCAAAGTACTGTGTGCATTTTTTTTTTTACAATTCTACTCTTAAATACCTGATGTCACAGCACCAATGTGAGGTCACCTGACCTTCCTCTACTGGCCGGCTGATATTAGACGGTTCTCTCAGCCCCTCCTTCCGCATACCTTAGATCGGGGAAAGGGAGCAGAGGAGGGTCAAGCAACCTCACATCAGTGCTGTGAGAGAAGGTATTTAGGATTTGAATTGTATTAAAAAAAAAAAAAGAAAAAAAAAAAAAAAAAAAAAAAGAAAGGAGGACACAGTACTTTAGATCTTGATAAAACAGAGGAGATGAAAGGTTATTTATTATTCTGACTTTACACTTAAAGAAGGAGGCCTCTTGGGTGCAGGGTTTTGGTTTTTCAAATTTTGTACATGGCCTACCTATGAAATGCATCAAATTTAAAGTGGGACTTTAGTGAGAAAATTAAGTCCTGCTAGATCAATTCAGGTCCCTTTTCCAGCTATAGTTCTATAAAACGTTAAATATAAGTGCCTATACCAGGCATGTCTAAAGTCCGGCTTGTGGGCCAATTGTGGCCCGCGTTCCGGTTTCGAACGGCCTGCCTGGTAATTTGGACAAACAAACAGGTGGGGTTCTTGCGAGCCACAAGTGGACCAATGCCTCTAAGGAGTAAAACAACTATATTTAAAGCAGCAAACACTTCACCACGTTTCATTCCGTGTATTTGAATATAAATAAAATCAATTGTGCTCGCACTAAAAATGTGAATTGAAAAAAACATGAATATATATATAAACTGAGTATAAAATATAAACTAATTGTGCAGAAATATTAAACCATAATTAGTATGCTAATAAAAACATACATGTAAAAAAAAAAAATATATATATATATATATATATAATGTGCAATCCTTATATATAAAATTCACAAAGTGCATCCACATAAAAGTGCAATCCTTATATAAAATGCTGAAAGTGCATCATGCATGAATATAGACCTAATTAATAAGTGCAAATCCTGTGACAATCAAGTGTCCAAACAAAATACGATCAGCAGATTCAAACTGAAACAAAGAAGTGCAAGAAAACAGTGTCCATGAATTAAGTGTTCATCATGCTTCTCCTGAAAAGTGTCCAAATCACAACAAGCTGGATGTGCTCTCCCGTGATCCCCCACTTGTGTTTGCGCTCCCCTCTATTCGTGTGACACGGTAGTTAAACAGTGTCAAAACACGCATTGGGGCCACTCCTGGGCTCACTCAGGATGCAATGATGTATGTCCAATCCTCACAGGTAAAACATCATTCATAAAAGAGAAAAAGAAAGCTCCATGGTGTAATATAGTAAGGGATTTATTTAAAGTAAAAGAAGTTCCTCCAGGAGGGTACTCACAGTATGCAGGTGCTACAGTGCACCAAACTATACAGGTGTATTTCATTTAGCAGCGGCTCGTATGGCGTGCGGTGTGGTGTATATTCCTCTCCTTCCCTGCTGACAGCTCCGTCCTACCCCTCCCCAAGGGAGGGGTAGGACGGAGCTGTCAGCAGGGAAGGAGAGGGGTAGGACGGAGGGGTAGGATGGAGCTGTCAGCAGGGAAGGAGAGGAATATACACCACACCGCACGCCATACGAGCCGCTGCTAAACGAAATACACCTGTATAGTTTGGTGCACTGTAGCACCTGCATACTGTGAGTACCCTCCTGGAGGAACTTTTTACTTTAAATAAATCCCTTACTATATTACACCATGGAGCTTTCTTTTTCTCTTTTATGAATGATGTTTTACCTGTGAGGATTGGACATACATCATTGCATCCTGAGTGAGCCCAGGAGTGGCCCCAATGCGTGTTCTGACACTGTTTAACCACTTCAGCCCCGGAAGGTTTTACCCCCTTCCTGACCAGAGCACTTTTTACAATTCGGCACTGCGTCGCTTTAACTGCTAATTGCGCGGTCGTGCAATGCTGTACCCAAACGAAATTTGCGTCCTTTACTTCCCACAAATAGAGCTTTCTTTTGATGGTATTTGATCACCTCTGCCGTTTTTATTTTTTGCGCTATACATGGAAAAAGACCGAAAATTTTGAAAAAAAATGATATTTTCTACTTTTTGTTCTAAAAAAAAATCCAATAAACTCAATTTTAGTCATACATTTAGGCCAAAATGTATTCGGCCACATGTCTTTGGTAAAAAAAATGTCAATAAGTGTATATTTATTGGTTTGCGCAAAAGTTATAGCGCCTACAAACTAGGGTACATTTTCTGGAATTTACACAGCCTTTAATTTATGACTGCCTATGTCGTTTCTTGAGGTGCTAAAATGGCAGGGCAGTACAAAACCCCCACAAATGACCCCATTTTGGAAAGTAGACACCCCAAGGAATTTGCTGAGAGGCATGTTGAGCCCATTGAATATTCATTTTTTTTTGTCCCAAGTGATTGAATAATGACAAAAAAAAATTACAAAAAGTTGTCACTAAATGATATATTGCTCACACAGGCCATGGGCATATGTGGAATTGCACCCCAAAATACATTTAGCTGCTTCTCCTGAGTATGGGGATACCACATGTGTGGGACTTTTTGGGAGCCTAGCCGCGTACGGGGCCCCGAAAACCAATCACTGCCTTCAGGATTTCTAAGGGCGTACATTTTTGATTTTACTCCTCACTACCTATCACAGTTTTGAAGGCCATAAAATGCCCAGATGGCATAAAACCCCCCCAAATGACCCCATTTTGGAAAGTAGACACCCCAAGCTATTTGCTGAGAGGCATATTGAGTCCATGGAATGTTTTATATTTTGACACAAGTTGCGGGAAAGTGACAAATTTTTTATTTATTTTTTTTGCACAAAGTTGTCACTAAATGATATATTGCTCACACAGGCCATGGGCATATGTGGAATTGCACCCCAAAATACATTTAGCTGCTTCTCCTGAGTATGGGGATACCACATGTGTGGGACTTTTTGGGAGCCTAGCCGCGTACGGGGCCCCGAAAACCAATCACTGCCTTCAGGATTTCTAAGGGCGTACATTTTTGATTTTACTCCTCACTGCCTATCACAGTTTCGGAGGCCATGGAATGCCCAGGTGGCACAAACCCCCCCCCCCAAATGACCCCATTTTGGAAAGTAGACACCCCAAGCTATTTGCTGAGAGGCATGGTGAGTATTTTGCAGCTCTCATTTGTTTTTGAAAATAAAGACGAGAAAAAAAATTTTTTTTTTTCTTTTTTCAATTTTCAAAACTTTGTGACAAAAAGTGAGGTCTGCAAAATACTCACTATACCTCTCATCAAATAGCTTGGGGTGTCTACTTTCCAAAACAGGGTCATTTGGGGGGGTTTTTTGCCACATGGGCATTCCATGGCCTCCGAAACTGTGATAGGCAGTGAAGAGTGAAATCAAAAATTTACGGCCTTAGAAAGCCTGAAGGCGGTGCTTGGTTTTCGGGGTCCCGTACGCGGCTAGGCTCCCAAAAAGTCTCACACATGTGGTATCCCCGTACTCAGGAGAAGCAACAGAATGTATTTTGGGGTGTAATTTCACATATTCCCATGGCATTTTTGAGCAATATATCATTTAGTGACAACTTTGCGCAAAAAAAAATAAAAAAAATAAAAAATTGTCTCTTTCCCGCAACTTGTGTCACAATATAAAATATTCCATGGACTCAACATGACTCAGTAAATAGCTTGGGGTGTCTACTTTCCAAAATGGGGTCATTTGGGGGGGTTTTGAACTGTCCTGGCATTTTATGCACAACATCTAGAAGCTTATGTCACACATCACCCACTCTTCTAACCACTTGAAGACCAAGCCCTTTCTGACACTTATTGTTTACATAAAAAAATAATTTTTTTTTGCAAGAAAATTACTTTGAACCCCCAAACATTATATTTTTTTTTAAAGCAAATGCCCTACAGATTAAAATGGTGGGTGTTTCATTTTTTTTTTTTCACACAGTATTTGCGCAGCGATTTTTCAAACGCATTTTTTGGGGAAAAAACACGTTTTTTTACATTTTAATGCACTAAAACACACTATATTGCCCAAATGTTTGATGAAATAAAAAAGATGATCTTAGGCCGAGTACATGGATACCAAACATGACATGCTTTAAAATTGCGCACAAACGTGCAGTGGCGACAAACTAAATACATTTTTAAAAGCCTTTAAAAGCCTTTACAGGTTACCACTTTAGATTTACAGAGGAGGTCTACTGCTAAAATTACTGCCCTCAATCTGACGTTCGCGGTGATACCTCACATGCATGGTGCAATTGCTGTTTACATTTGACGCCAGACCGACGCTTGCGTTCGCCTTAGCGCGAGAGCAGGGGGGACAGGGGTGCTTTTTTTTTTATTTTTTATTTTTTTCTTTATTATTATTATTTTTTTATCTTATTTTTAAACTGTTCCTTTCATTTTTTTTTTTTTAAATCATTTTTATTGTTATCTCAGGGAATGTAAATATCCCCTATCATAGCAATAGGTAGTGACAGGTACTCTTTTTTGCAAAAATTGGGGTCTATTAGACCCTAGATTTCTCCTCTGCCCTCAAAGCATCTGACCACACCAAGATCGGTGTGATAAAATGCTTTCCCAATTTCCCAATGGCACTGTTTACATCCAGCGAAATCTAAGTCATAAAATGCTCGTAGCTTCCGGTTTCTTAGGCCATAGAGATGTTTGGAGCCACTCTGGTCTCTGATCAGCTCTATGGTCAGCTGGCTGAATCACCGGCTGCATTTTCAGGTTCCCTGTTGAGACAGGAGAGCCAGAGAAAAACACGGAAGACGTTGGGGGGGGGCATTCCCTCCCACTGCTTGTAAAAGCAGTCTAGAGGCCAATTAGCCGCTAGGATTGCTTTTACATGAAAGCCGACCGCTGGCTGAAAAGAATGATACCAAGATGATACCTAAACCTGCAGGCATCAAAGTCGTGAATGGCGTACCTGAAGACAAAAAAATGGTTAACAATAAAGCACAGTAAACCGTAAGGTATAAAAAATTGCATACCTGAAAAGCAAACATGATAAAACATAACAATAAAACATTGCAGAATAGAATACAGTAAAAAAGAGCAGAACAATAGAGAGAATAGAGAGAGAGAACAATAAAACGACAACTATTTTTTTTTTTTTTATATATTTTTGTATGTGTTTTTTTTTTTTTTTTTTTTTTAACACTTTTTTTTGTAACTAACTTTTATAACTGTAACCGGTTCCAGGTTCGGGTCTCTCAAAATGCGATGGCATCTTGGGAGACCCTGTGAAAGTGTGCCTAGTCTGTGCAATGCTGTACCCTATGCTAATACTCAACTAGTGAATGATAGCGTTCAAAACATTCACCAATGCAAAGACCAGGATTGTCAGGACAGGAGGGACAATAATAGCGGGTATCACGCCTATATCCGCGCTTGCTGCAGACACAACATCTTTTTTGGGGGGGTTCGCTGGGTAGGGGTCTCGGGAGGACATAAAGAAAATGCCTCTCATGCAGCCAACTGCATTTGGTTGGGGATGTGAATGGGGGAAGTACGGGCGCTGCAGAAGCGGTGGGTTCCCAATTAGGATTGGCGAATGCAGCAGGAAGGGCACTATGGGCACGACGGGCCTGTGTTTGTCTTTTTGGTGGCAGCGGGACACTACTTGAGCTTGCCACCTCACCAGCTTGAACTGCACTTATGGGACTCGCCACGTCACCAAGTGTTACTGCAGTGCTGGTTTGACTACGACCGGGGTGTACTAGGCCGCTGGCGCTTGCCAGTTCACCAAAACGCTACCAAAAAAACTGTTAGCGATCGCAGGGATCAGGCTTGACTCTGCGAACGCTGCAGTTATGCGTTTAGTGTTTTGTAAGTGTCAGTGATCGATCGATACTGCACTTGGGTGGGCTGGGCTGGGCGGAGGGGCAAAACGCAGGTGCTAGTAGGTATCTGGGCTCATCCCGCTAACACTGCGTTTGTGGGAACCCTAAACTGCTGGGGACGCTAGTATAGATCGGATCAGATATTGATCCGATACTATACCACTAAGGGAGGTGTACGCTGCGTGCGTGGGTGTTAGCGGTACTGGCGCTAATCTGACGCTGCCTGGGGCTGGTGCTTGCCAGTTCACCAAAACGCTACCAAAAAAACTGTTAGCGATCACAGGGATCAGGCCTGACTCTGCGAACGCTGCAGTTATGCGTTTTAGTCTTTTGTAAGTGACAGTGATCGATCGATACTGCACTTGGGTGGGCTGGGCCGGGCGGAGGGGAAAAACGCAGGTGCTAGCGGGTATCTGGGCTGATCCCGCTAACACTGCCTGTTTGGGAACCCTAAACTGCTGGGGACGCTAGTATAGATCTGATCGGATCAGATATTGATCCGTACAGATACTATACCACTAAGGGAGGCGTATGCTGCGTGCGTGGGTGTTAGCGGTACTGGCGCTAATCTGACGCTGCCTGGGGCGACGCATATCACCGCCGGGCGATCAGGGGGCTAAACCTTTATTCGGTAATAAACGGCGGGTGCCCTGACACTATAAAAAATAAACGAACTAACCAGCGTCACCCGTAACGGTTATACGGTGATCAGTGGTGAAAGGGTTAACTAGGGGGCAAGCAAGGGGTTAAAACATTTATTAGGTAGTATATGGGGGTCCCTGTCGCTATAAAACGCTGACGGCGAACCTAAATATTTACGTCCCCAACTAGCGTCACCAGCGACACTAATACAGCGATCAGAAAAATGATCGCTTAGTGACACGTGACAGGGGGTGATCAAGGGGTTAAAACTTTATTAGGGGGGGTTAGGGGGGTACCCTAGACCTAAAGGGGGGTAATACTCACTGCCCTAACACTGTAACTGTCACAAACTGACACTATGCAGTAATCAGAAAAGAAAAAAAAAATACTGCTGGTGTCAGTTTGTGACAGGGGGGGGGGGGTGATTGGGGGGGGATCGGGGGGGGGATCGGGGGTGTAAAGTATGCCTGGCATGTTCTACTGTGTGTGTTTGTGTTGTGTGCACTTACTTGTCTTCTCTCCTCAGCGCTGGAACGGAAACTGCCAGACCGAGGAGAGATGACATCACATCCTCTGCCTGTGTGAAACTACACACAGGCAGAGGAGGATTCCCATTGGCTGGGAGCGATCGCGAGGGGGGGGGTCACGATCGGATGGTCTCCCCCTCGCCTACCCGCGGGAAGCAGGTCACGTATGGGAACGTGATTCTGCCTGCCCGTGCCATTCTGCCACAGTATATCTGCGTTAGGCGGTCGGCAAGTGGTTAACTACCGTGTCACACGAATAGAGGTGAGCGCAAACACAAGTGGGGGATCACGGGAGAGCACATCCAGCTTGTTGTGATTTGGACACTTTTCAGGAGAAGCATGATGAACACTTAATTCATGGACACTGTTTTCTTGCACTTCTTTGTTTCAGTTTGAATCTGCTGATCGTATTTTGTTTGGACACTTGATTGTCACAGGATTTGCACTTATTAATTAGGTCTATATTCATGCATGATGCACTTTCAGCATTTTATATAAGGATTGCACTTTTATGTGGATGCACTTTGTGAATTTTATATATAAGGATTGCACATTATATATATATATTTTTACATGTATGTTTTTATTAGCATACTAATTATAGTTTAATATTTCTGCACAATTAGTTTATATTTTATACTCAGTTTATATATATTCATGTTTTTTTCAATTCACATTTTTAGCGCGAGCACAATTGATTTTATTGGTAATTTGGACAAGTATATCTTATGTGGCCCCCAACGAATCCCAGAGCGCCGGGGGCCACAAAAGATATATATGCTGGCTGCCATGGAAGTGACGGGGAGGGGGCGGGACGAGTGCCGTACATACAGGAGAATATCCTGTTTACACGGTGGCTTCTGTAAAAGTCCCGTCTCCTGCGCCGCCATTGGACGACTGTTCTGCCCATCATAGGAGACAGGACTTTGTATTAAAGAGGCCACCAAGAAAACAGGAGTTTCTCCTGTATGTAATCTGTTGGCACTCGTCCCGCCCCCTCCCTGTCTTCTCCAAGGCTGCAGATGGGCATGATTTAGGCTGTATTCGTGGCAACGGTGGGGCTGCATTCATGGCACTTGTGAGGCTGTAGATGGGCACTGACCCTTATTTTGCTTTACAGTTATTTATTTAAAATGTAAGATTTTTTTTCTGAAACTTCCCTCTTAAAGTGAAGGTGCTATACGCCAATAAATATGGTATATCCAAATAACATGCCCAAGCTCATCTCTTCACCACACACAGCCACAAAGGCAAGAGAATTCTCGTTGGGCAGTGTATTAGTGCTCGGACAAACACACTTAGACCCAATTTTAATGGTTCAAAGAATGTCAGGAAAAATGGTCGGCCCTCACGCATGTTCCCTCCATCAAATCTGGCCCTCTTTATAAAAAGTTTGTACACCCCTGGCCTATACTGTTTAAAATCCAGGAATACACAGTCTCCCTCTGCTCTGCACATGCTCAGTTGCTCTCTATTTTTAGGCACTGTGCCAAATTTTTAGAGGCTGATCTGCTGACAGCCCAAAGATTTACTGCTGTTTAAGGACTCTGGGCTTCAGCAAAATAACAGCCTCCAGCAAGAAGAAACAGGAGAAATGCTGGAGGCAATTTGAAGCTCAAACTAATTTTGGTAGCCTAATTATTAAAATGTGGAATATGCTTGTTCCTTAAGAGCATTTTTATTAAGCTGTTGAGCATTTTTTGAGTAGAAGCTACAAAATGCTCAACAAGCAAAAACTTATTGTTTGCAATAGCCCTTGTTCACATCTGAGCATCCTGTCGCAAAACGCCTGATGCTCAAAAAAAAAAAAAAAGTACATGAGCTACTTTTCAGGCAGAATTGAACGTTTTTGTCCTTATAGACTTCTATTGAAAAAAGCACAATATGAGCTCTTTGAGCATTTTTCAAGCGTTTTGGTGTGCATTTTCTGCTCAAACAGCAGCTCTACACATCTTTTGGTTGAAAAATAACTGAAAAAACACCTGACAAAAGCTGCAAAAATGTTTAAAAAACACAAAAATAAATAAATAAATAAAATCGTGATGCTTAGGTGTGAATGTAGCCTTAACCTCTTTAGCATATACTACAGCTAAAGAACCAAGGCACAATTTAAAGGGGGGGAAAAAAATAAAATAAAAGATTCCAATTGTCAATCAACCCAAGAACCAGCAAACATTAATAGGAATAAGACAGGTCAGAGTTTTTACACCTGTCAGATGATCCAAGTTGATATTGGTCAGCCAGGATTGTCAGCTGGTTCTAAGACATTATTATACAGGATTTATATAGCGCCAGTTTGTGTAGCCCTTTACAATATGGTTTCTGATTTTGATGAACAAATGGAGGGGAAAAAAAAACAAAAAAAAAAAAAAAAAACACAAGGAAGCTTGCTGTTAATCTCAAACCTATGGTAACCCTTTTTTGGGAACCCACAAGGTATCACAGCGTTTGTGTCTGTACAGACAGCACAAAATAAAAAATGCAACATGTACATGAAATAAGATATCTATATAGATTAGACAATTTCATAAAGTAAATGTTACTTACCGTCCATCCCTCTGAGCTGCTCCTCCTTCTGTAATTGTTTTTACAAAAATTCCCAATTTCTCCAAGCCCTGATCTGCACCAACCCCCATTCCAATGATACTGATGCCAAGGCCACAGTCCCCTAAACAGAAAAAACACAGAAAAATATAAGACATGAGAAAAAAAAAGGTCCACTGCTAGAAAATCATTGTTTGTTTCATATACTCTAGACCAGCTTTGCACAACCTATTTTCAGTTGATGCACCCTTTTATAAGTATTCAAAATCTCCTAAAATTTAAAAAGCGTAAATGTTACTCATTAGTGGGAAAACTGAGCCTGGGGCAATGCATACAACCGCCTTGCTGAAAACACGGAGCCCCAAAATCACAGCAGAGCCCTACCTTTAGGCACCCACAACGTGGCAGAGGGGGAAGAGGTGGAGGATGTGGACTTCAGTCTTCTCCTGGATGCTGTGGGGGGACCCTGCATGGCACCTGCCCTGGATCAGTCACACGTTGCCAATCAACCATTACCATAGCAACAAATGACACGGTGGGTCCTGGCTCTAGAGCATAATTGGTTATGATGTTGGAGACTAGCCTGCCCACATCATGGCAACTCATGATGATGATCTAGGGCAAACTGGGTCCCCTGCGTGCAGCACCCTGAGACAACCCAGATGGCCCCCTGGTTGAGAAACACCGCTCTACACTGAATTGATTACACAAACTGGCTTTTTAAAATGGACAGGTTGGGATCTTTGTTAGGTTTTTGTAGCCATCTTTGTTCACGTCAGGAAGGATTGCCTTTTCCTCTAGTCCCAGCAATTGGGACAGAAACAGCAAGTGAAGGGAAATATGTCCAATAAGGACATATAAAAAAAATATACAACACATAAAGGGGACAGAAACAGCAAGTGAAGGGAAATATGTCCAATAAGGACATATAAAAAAAATATACAACACATAAGGTAAGGTGTAAGGCGAGGACATTTTTCTCCTTATTTTTTTATATGCAACTCTGCATATTAAGTGAGCCATGCATTTTCATAAGGAGCGTGCTTTAAAGACCAAGCCAAATCTGCATGTGTGCACTGCAAAGAACTATCAAGACAGGAGGAATAGCCTCTAGGGTCCCAAAGCAACCACACTCTACTATCAATTATTTCATTTCAGGTATGCACATACATGGCTGTTGTAAATTATGGCATAAACTCTATCAAAGTAGTTGGCAACCATCACATATACATCTTTGCTGGCCAACATATCTGCCAATTATGCAACCAACCTTGGTATCAGATAGAAAACGGGTTTGGAAACTAGCTGTTGGTCACTGATGAACAGTCATTGGTACAACAAACCTCTACACAGAAGCAGAGGATCAGCAGTTCCACCCTTCAGACTAATTTAGGTACCAAGGGTATGGGCCATACTGCTTGCTTGGTGTTTGTGTTCAAAAGGCAGAACAAGATGTGTATGTAGCAGTTACCTTTTTCGATTTCCACAGGGAAAACATCCATTTTCTCCACCCTCTTCTCCAGTTCATACTCTGCGGATGCTGCCACTGGGTCCACCTCGTCATTACGTCTGTCATAGTCTTCATTGGAAAATGTGGAGTATACCTTAACAAGAAACAGAAAATGTATGAAGGAAGAATAAATGCAGATTATAGCTTTGTTCTGGTTTAGTGTAAACTGATGTTTAAAGCGGTTGTAAACCTCCATTGCAAGGGAAAAAAACAAAAAAACTGCAAGACAAATAAAAAAAAAAAAAAAAAAAAAAAAAAAAAAAAAAAAGGCACAAACAAGCCGGTATACAGCGCATGCTAGCTCATTATGAAATACTTACCGCAGAGCGATGTCCCGAATCGCCGCCGGCGCTGATTTTTTCCACCAGAGTTACTTCCAGGTTTGCGGCTCCAGCGCTATGATTGGTCACGGCACAAGTTCTGAAGAAACGGCACCAGTGGCCCATTTCTTCAGTGCGCATGTCGGCAGCAGCGCATATACTAAATCTCTCCTAAACTGTGCAAGTTTAGAAGATATTCAAGGTACCTACAGGTAAGTCTCGTTATAGGCTTAACTGTAGGTAAAAAGCAGTGTAACAGGGTTTACAACCACTTTAACTGAGATAGATAGATCCACACACACACACACTTGTTTATTTGAGGAGGCGAGCCCGTGCCACCATTTTGGGGCAGTTTAGGCCAAATTTTACAGAACAGGCACACTAATGAGCCAGGGGTGGCCTGGGCTCATATTGGATTCAGGATTAAAGGTTAGTGACCTCCACCCTCCCGAGGGGGTCAGTTTATGCAAGGGAGCCGTTATGAGCATGTTTTTCCATTCTGTTCATGCGGGACAGTGAAGGGCCGAGACAGTAAGGATGTAGCAGCAGGGAGCTGCAGGAGAAACCATCAGAGCTGAGGAAGGTTCCACGTTTAGTGCACAAGCATTGGGACTGGGTTTGACAGTCTGGAGGACCAAGGCAGGAGGCCTATGCAGAGATACTGCAGGGAAGAGCCACGAGGTGGTATGATGATGCCTTAAGAGTTCCCTTCACTGGAACCAAGAGGCCAAGCCCCCCCCCCCCCTCTGAAGAACAACCCCACACCACAATTCCCCTTCACCAAATGATTTGGACCAGTGCACAAAGCAAGGTCCATAAAGACATGGATGAGCAAGTTTGGGGTGGGGGGACTTGACTGGCCTGCACAGAGTCTTGACCTCAAACCGATCGAACACCTTTGGGATGAATTAAAGCGCAGACTGCGAGCCAGGCCTTTTAAGTCCATATCAGTGCCTTACCTCACAAATGCGCTTCTGGAAGAATGGTCAGACGCCTACATCTGCCCAGTAGAGTTGAATCCGTTCTAGCTCCAGAGGGTGGTCTCTCTCTATCCATATCTATATCAAACTATTTTCTCTTGGCAAAGGAACAGGTTTGCTACACAGCACGCTCCTATGTGGCTGGTACTTATTTCTATTCACTCAAGTTCTAGTGACAACACTCTGGGACTGCCTAAGGTCTGCTCAGGAAGAACGGTCTGCTTTGGGTGAAGAAACGAGGCAGCAGGGGAGTAACTGGAAGGTAAGCACCAGGAGCAAAAGGGGGCTGCTATTGTATTGGTGTATGCTGAAAAGGACTGCATGCAGTACCGTTTTATTGGTGTATGTAATTAGCTAAAAATCTAAAGATAGTTTTCTATTTAATATTAGTAATTTAGCTTTTTCAGCATGAAATGGAGCTTAGTTATGTAGCAGGAGGCTGTATAGTCTGCAATATTTACATTTTTGGACATTCATTCAATGAATCCAAGCTCTGCAAGCTGAGATAACATGCACTGCATTGATGCATTCACACAATGTCGCAGTAACTATGAGATAAAACAAAGTTCAGGAATATTTCTTTATCCCATTGTTTTGCAAATGTATGTACACTACAAACTGTATGATTAAATTGGTTCTGATATTGCTGTTTTACTAACCTGACAGCTTATTCTAAATAGGAAATTTTGTTTGCAAATATTTAACAATTCTGGCTACCAGCAAGAAGAATTCCTTAGATTTAAAGAGCACCTGTCATTTCAGACCCATCATGGCAGCGCCTGTTAGTGGGTATCCACTCACCTGCTGCTGCCATATCCCTCACCTTGTTGTATCACTGTCACATCACCAGACGTCCTATTAAAGTGAATAGGACCATCGGTGAGTCAACAGCGGATCAGAGGAAGAGCCACTGCGGGACAGAGAAGACAGATGCTCTTAAAAAAAAAAAAAAAAAGATTTTAAAAGAAGAGCGTTGATTGAAATCAAGCCTTTTTACTAGTAGATTTAAAGCAAATCCACCCTGGCTACTATGCAGTAAAACCATTACTTGCCCATTGAATGCAGAGTAGGGTTCACCTTTAAAAGCAAGAACTTTAAAACACAGACTTGTCTAGCTACATATTTAAAAGCCATCAACTGTATTTACTAATACTGCTAATATTACTGCCTCAAATATCATACAAGTCCTGCTCTGCACATATCAAACAGAGTGGAAGGGGGTGCAGAATGAGCCAGTCAGCACATACAGTAGTAGTATTTTATGCATTAAATGTTTAAAAGAACTACAAGCTGCAAGAGGAGGTGATCAGGCAGATTACAGTAGATGAGAGCATAAGTAGGGTCCCCCAGTCTGGCTGTTTTTTCATACAGCAATGAAAAGATACATGAAACAATGTTGTCACTGTGAGGCCCGGTTCACACTGAGGTGCTGTGATTTTGTTCCGTTATTTGTCCTTTGTGAGGTGCGAATTTACCGCAAATTTCAGGAGTTGGACATAGCTGCGATTGATATTCTAGCCAATGGAATCATAATGTTAAAAAAAAAAAAAAAAAAAAAGAAGTGTTAATTTCCTGTGTATAGTGTGGTAGTGTGTGCGAACCATCAATGCGATTCAAGAACGATTTACATTGATGTCTATGGAGACTAAATTCGCAAAAGCAGTAAACTTACACAAGATCCTTTTTTTAATCGCATCACATTCGTAGAGGAATCGCAAGGTATGTATGTGAATGACCGTCATTGAAAACAATGACTTTAGGGATGACATGCGAATTTAAAGTGTTCTTGACGCATCGCGTTCGTCATGAACTCGCATCAGTGTGAATCGAGCCTGAAGGTTCCCATCTCAGTAAAAATCACTCCTGCGCTCAGGTGTCCAGTGACTTAGTATGTGGTGTGACTAACTTTATGAAGTAATGCCTGCCGTCTTGCAGCCCTCCTCAGAACAATGGGTGTTCATGGACTAAAGGGAAACAAGAAAAGAAGGAGGGCGCACCGACCTAGTGCATTACCACTAGTAAAGCTTTATTAAAGCATAAAAACAGCAAGATGTATACTCACAAGCGAGCATTCATAAAAAGGCTTTGACAAAGGAGCAGGTGCGCTGTTCTGAAGATCGACACGCCAGGACCTAATGTCAAGATGTTCAAACCGATAGGGATGGCTGACGTGTTTCGGGGGAGTACCCCTTTCCTCAGAGCCTAAGTGAGCAAATAATTTGCTTGCTTAGGCTCTGAGGAAAGGGGTACTCCCCTGAAACGCATCAGCCATCCCTATCAGTTTGATCATCTCAACATTAGGTCCTGGCGTGTCGATCTTCAGAACAGCGCACCTGCTCCTTTGTCAAGGTTCTCATCTCTCCAGGTCATGGTATAGCTTAGCTGTAGTTATTGCAGCTAAAGAAAAATTAAGAAAAATTAAGAAAAAAACATTGAGTAGAGAGGCACATATGACCAATGTGATGATGGCTACAATAAGGGCTGGGTCATACCAGTGGCTGCATGGTTTGCGGTAGATGATTGCAGTAAACTAAACTTTACTAAAATGTCACACAGTGACATTAGGTTTCATTGGTCACGTTGCGGTGGATTGTGTCGCACTGCATTGGAGAAAGAAAAAAAAGGGGGGTACTGCATGCAGTCCTTTTCAGCATACACCACTGAAATGCAGACGTATGAACTGGCCAGGTAGGAGACGAAGCATTTTGTCTCGTCTTGTGGTGAGACTGCGCTGGAATATCCTCCCAATGCAGTCCTATCACACCTAGTGTAAACAGACCCTCAAATCAAGGTGCTCATATATCTCTGCTTAAAACAGCATAAGGTACCCACAGGCAGAGGGTTCACATTCACCGGCCACAAACTACTTGTTGATAGAACAATTATTTGATGAAATAACAGCACAATGAACATGCCAGACAATATCTGCCAATTACATCATCCAACAATTCTGTCTGTACAACACATTAAACATGAAGTGATAAATACAGAACACCAAATGTACCCAAGTAAGGAAAAAAATAAAAAAAAATAAAAATTTGAAAAATGCAGTTAATATTGCAGAACAATTGCGCCAAGTGGGTGGAACCACAGTGCTGAGCGAGGAACACCGCACCCAATACATCCAGAAATGTCAGATACCAGTGGATGATCTTTAGCTCCACAAGAGTAAAAATTGGAATGACTGCCCACCAGACAGGAAAGTATTGAAGTGGTCATAAGAGAAAGATTATTTTTTTTTAGCCCAATGCATTCTCTGCATTAAAAAGGAAAAAAAAAAAAAACACCCCACACTAACTTTCAAACGCTGCTCCTCCCAGCCCCTCAAACACTTACTGGAGGCCGATCTCAATCCAGCACTGCCCCTCTGCAGCAGCTCTCCTCCCCTCCCTCTTCACAGGAGACCCAGCAGCAGTGGGCGGCCACTGGCTTCAGTGAAAGCCTATTAGAAGCAAGCGGGGGGGGGGGGGGGGGGGCGGTACCCAGCCACACTGCATGTGGTTATGGATGCACACAGCTCAGCAATGGGGGACTCCAGAAGAGGAGGTTTAGGGCCAGTCTGTGCAAAATATATATATATATATATATATATATATATATATATATATATATATATATATATATATATATATATATACACATACATACATACATATATACATACATATATACATATATATATGAGATGACCTTTACAGCTACTTTAATTATCTTCTTGATAATCAGTCCAATTCTGGTTCAGGGTTTTTATTCCTCCTTTCCTACCAATATCCTCTAGTTTTGGGGGCACGGATGCTGAAAACTACAAGTGATCCAGGCACATAATTAATGCAGAGTGTTCCCTAGGGTGATCTATATGGATGTAAACCCCAAAATGAACCGTTCTGCCTTGTAAAAAAAAAAACACAATAACTCTGGATCTTACAGAACCCAGAAAATCAGCATTATTTTGACAATGGGAGCTGAAGACTTCCAAAATGCATTGATCAGAACAGGTTAGTGACGTCACATACACACACACAGTCCTTAAAGTGGATGTAAACCCGAGTCATGAAATTTGAGCTGGGCACATAGCTGCAGCGTTTTGTGATCTCTCTTTAAAAGCGCTATGTCCCGTAGCTTTCTCCTACCCTGCTCCTCTTATCAACCTGATCAAGCCTGACAAGTTCTCCATCAAATATGATAGAAGCAGCCAGAGTTTTGTGTCAGGGAGGGAACTATAAATAGATTAGCAGGCAGCTTGCCTTGTCACAGAACACCTCTAAAAGTCTCTACCTATGAGGAGAGAGGGTGTGTGCCTTTCCTCCAATCAGCTGTCTTGGCTGTATGCCCAGACTTCACACTCCATGTTAAACAGGAAGAGAAAATCTCCTAAACATGAAGAGCACTTTCTAAACAGTATTTAATTGGTGAAGACAGCAGATATACAAAACTAATGTAGAGAGATTTGTTTCATCCCTGTGTATCATCTGAGGCTGTTCACTTCACTGGGTATATGTGAGGGTTTACATGCACTTTAAGGATTTGAATAGACACGGCCTTATTTATGGCCCAATGTGCAGAAATCTGCAGTTATCCAGAATTACTGTATAAAATAGGAGTGGTCTGATTGGGGCTCTATTTTTATTATCGGTTTCTTCAGCCTCTATGGGAGGTGTTGGTTTTGGTTTTTCTATCATGTCCCAACTGCATGATCACACCTATAGACACTGTGGAAATAAAGCAAGGATTTAAAAAATGCTTTTGGAGTAAAAATCTAAGATAGTTTTCCATTTAAGATACATTATTGATTTAGTTTATTCAGCATGAAATGGAGCTTAGTTATGTAGCACGAGGCTGTATATTCTGCAATATCTACATTTTTGGTAAACTCATTCAATGAATCCAAGCTCTGCAAGCTGAGATAGCATGCACTGCATTGATGTACTCACACAATTTCACAGTAACCAGGAGATAAAACATAAGTTCAGGAATATTCCTTTCATCCCATTGTTTTGCAAATCTACAGTGGATATAAAAAAAAAAAAAAGTGTACACACCCCTGTTAAAAAATGTCAGGTTTCTGTGATGTAAAAAAAATATGAGACAAAGAATCATTTCAGAACTTTTTCCACCTTTAATGTGACATATAAACTGTACAACTCAGTTGAACAACAAACTTAAATCTTTTAGATGGGGGGGAGAGTAAAAATAAAACAGCACTCAGTCTTTTTGGGTATCAGCATGGCACATCTTGACTTGGCAATATTTGCCCAATCTTCTTTGTGAAAAACACTCCAAATCTGTCAGATTGCGAGGGCATCTCCTGTGCACAGCCCTCTTCATGTCATCCCACAGATTTTCAAATCGGATTCAGGTCTTGACTCTGGCTGGGCCATTCCAAAAACTTTAACCTTCTTCTGGTGAAGCCATTCCTTTGTTAAATTTGGATGTATGTTTTGGGTCGTACTAATGCTGAAAGATGAAGTTCCCCTTCATGTTCAGCTTTCTAGCAGAATCCTGAAGGTTTTGTGCCAATATTGACTGGTATTTGGAACTGGTCAGGATTTCCTCTACCTTGACTAAGGCGTTCCAGCTGAAGAAAAACCAAAGCATGATGCTGCCACCACCATGCTTCACTGTGGGTATAGTGTTCTTTTGGTGATGTGCAGTGTTTTTGCGCCAAACATATCTTTTGGAATTATAGCCAAAAAAGTTCAACCTTGGTTTCATCAGACCATAACATTTTTCCCACATGCTTTTGTGAGACTTCAGATGTGTTTTTGCAAAATTTTGCCGGGCTTGGATGTTTTACTTCTTAAGAAAAGGCTTTCGTCTTGCCACTCTACCCCATAGCCCAGACATATGAAGAATACGGGAGATTGTTGTCACATGTACCACACAGCCAGTACTTGCCAGATATTCCTGCAGCTCCTTTAATGTTGCTGTAGGCCTCTTGGCAGCCTCCTTGACCAGTTTTCTTCTCGTCTTTTCATTAATTTTGGAGGGATGTCCAATTCTTTGTAATGTCACTGTTGTGCCATATTTTCTCCACTTGATAAAGACGGTCTTCATTGTGTTCCATAGTATAGCTAGATACCTTTTAACAATGAGATCCCTCTAATGCTTTGGAAGCTCTCTGCCGACCATGGCTTTTGCTGTGGGATGCGACTAAGAAAATGTCAGGAAAGACCTACCAGAACAGCTGAACTTTATTTGGGATCAGAGACACTCTAAATCAGTGGTTCTCAACTCCAGTCCTCGGGACCCACCAACAGGCCAGATTTTTAAGTATTACCTTGGGGAGTTGCAGACTAGAATACTGTAATCACTGAGCAGCAAGTGATATCACCTGTGATGTATTTCAGCTATCTTGCAAACCTGGCCTGTTGGGGGGTCCTGAGGACTGGAGTTGAGAACCACTGCTCTAAATGATGGCATGTGTGTACCGACTCCTATTTAACATGCGTTTGAATGTGATTGCTTAATTATGAACACAGCTACAACCCCAGTTATAAGAGGGTGTGCAACCACGTTTTAATTTTTTTATTTTTACTTCCCCCTCCCTAAAAGATTTCAGTTTGTTTTTCAATTTAGTTGTACAGTTTATAGGTCACGTTAAGAAAGGGTGGAAAAAAGTTCTGAAACCATTTATCTGTCTTTTCTTAGAGCCCTTTCACACTGGGGCGGTTTGCAGGCGCTATTGCGTCAATAGCGCCTGCAAACAGACCCGAAAGTGCCGCTGCTTGCATTCCAGTGTGAAAGCCCCGAGGGCTTTCACACTGGAGCGATGCGCTGGCAGGACGGTAAAAAAAAAGTCCTGCCAGCAGCATCTTCAGAGCGGTGAAGGAGCGGTGTGTATACCGCTCCTGCCCATTGAAATCAATGGGATGGCGCAGCTATACCGCCGGCAAAGCGGTGGTATTTAACCCTTTCTCGGCCGCTAGCGGGGGGTAAAACCGCCCCGCTAGCGGCCGCATACCGACGGTAAAACGCCGCTAATAATGGCGGCGTTTTGCCGCCGACGCCGCCCCCCGCCCCAGTGTGAAAGGGCTCTTACATCAAGAAACCTGACATTTTAACAGGGGTGTGTAGACTTTTTATATTCCACTGTATGTACACTGCCAACTGTATGATTAAATCGATTCTGATATCGCAGTTTTACTAACCTGACAGCTTATTCTAGGAAATATTCATTTTGTTTGCAAATATTAAAGATTCTAACTGCCAGCAAGAATAAGTCCTTACATTTAAAGAGCACCTGTCATTTTAGATCCATCATTGTAGCGCCCATTAGTGGGCATCCACTCACCTGCTGCCACCATGCCCCTCACCTTGTTGTGTCACCGCCGCATCACCAGCCGTCCCATTAAAGTGAATGGGACTGTCGGTAAATCAACAGCGGGTCAGGAGGAGCAACTGCGGAATGGAGAGGACAGTTGCTCTTTAAAAATTATGATTTAAAATTGAGTTGATTTAAATCAACCTATTTTACTAGTGATTTAAATCAAATCCACCCTGCCTGTAGTTTCTGCTTCAGGCTACATTAACCGCTTCCCGACCGCCTCACGCAGATATACTGCGGCAGAAGGGCACTTACAGGCAGATTAACAAACCTGTACGTTGCTCTTTAATAGGTGGCTCGCAGGTGCACGTGCCCGCCAGGAGCTCCGTGACCGCGGGTCCCGCGGATCCGATGTCTACGGGGATACCCGCGATCGTCTCACGGTGAGGGAGAACGGAGAGGTGCTAATGTAAACAAGCATCTCCCCATTCTGCCTAGTGACACTGTCACCCTGTGATCGAGAGCAGTGATCAGTGTACTGTAACACACAGCCCCTCCCACCCCCCCCCCCCCCACAGTTAGAAAAACTCCCTAGGACACACTTAACCCCTACAGTGCCACCTAGTGGTTTACCTCTTCACTGCCAGTGACCCCTTCACTGCCAGTGACATTTTTACAGTAATCAATGCAATTTTTTAGCATTGATTGCTGTATTAATGCCAATGGTCCCAAAAATGTGTCAAAATTGTCCGATGTGTCCACCATAATGTCGCAGTCACGATAAAAAAAATGAAAAAAAAAAAAAACACGCTGATTACTAGTATAAAAAAAAAAAAATAAAAAAAAATGTATCAATAAAAATGCTATAAAACCATCCCCTATTTTGTAGAGGCTATAACTTTTGTGCAAACCAATCAATAAACGCTTATTGCGATTTTACCAAAAACATGAAGAATACGTATCGGCCTAAACTGAGGAAAAAAAATGTTTTTTTAAATTTTTGGGGATATTCATTATAGCAAAAAAAATTTTCAAAATGGTTGTTTTTTGTTTATAGCGCAAAAAATAAAAAAACTGCAGAGGTGATCAAATACCACCAAAAGAAAGCTCTATTTGTGGGGGGGGGGGGGGAGGACGTCAATTTTATTTAGGTACAACATCGCACGACCGCGCAATTGTCAGTTAAAGCGACGCAGTGCCGAATTGCAAAAAGTACTCTGGTCAGGAAGGGGGTAAATTCTTCCAGGGCTGAAGTGGTTAACACATGAGCATAGTGTAGTTAGGTGAGAGTTATTCTAGGAAGACCTCAGAAACATGCGTAACAAGTCTATGGGGTCAAAAATTCTCAAATTCTGAAAAGAAGGCACTGTACAGCAGGCACCTGAACCTTGTGTGAACAAAACCATTTGAAACAATGTGATTTTTAATGTTTAACATAATGCAGCTTCAAACGTCAAAAACTCAGGTGTGAACAAGTCATCAGGGTCAGATTATTATCTATCCCTGTGCATACTTTGTAGCATATTATATCGAAACCCAACTACTTTGGCACTACAGCAATTTTTTTTATTTTTTATTTTTTTTATTTTTTGCACAAACAAAAATCTGCAATTTTTGGCTACAAAATGACTTCATGCCCCGTTAATGAACGTTACATTTTTTACAATTTTTTTTAGAAAAGGAGTCCCTGTAGAAATGTGATGGTAGTTGCAATTTTTGAGCAATGGTTTATCAAAACACATTTTCAAGAAAAATATTAAAATGAATTTTAGTACACACCAATTTATTGGTAAAATAATTGTAATATGTTGAGTAAATAGATACCAAACATGTCAAGTCTTGAAATTGTGCATCTCTCTCTCATAGCTCATGCTAGCATTAGTGCCTTCACGACATTTGCGGCGATACCTGTGCGTGCGGCTGCATTTGCAAACTGTAAGTGACACTTTTTTTTTTTTTTAAATATATTATAAAATTTAAATTTTTTTAACCTTTTTATTTAACATTATTGCCATCACAAAGTGTTAATAAAACCCCATATGTTCATATTGGGCAGGTGATAGTAATCTTTGTGGAGACAATTTATCTACTGCCCTCCAAAGCAGCTAACCAAACACAGATCATGCCTGGTTAGCTGCTTTCCAGGCTGTATCAACCAGGGAACGACAGCTCAAAAACCAGAAGTGACAAAAAATTGTCTCTTTTTCACTCTGTTATATTGCAGCAATTTGCTAAAATCATTTAAGTTCATTTTACACACACAGCACCCCATATTGACAAGACAAAAAAAAAAACAGAATTGTTGACATTTTTGCAGATTTATTAAAAAAGAAAAACTGAAATATCACATGGTCCTAAGTATTCAGACCCTTTGCTGTGACACTCATATATTTAACTCAGGTGCTGTCCATTTCTTCTGACCATCCTTGAGATGGTTCTACACCTTCATTTGAGTCCAGCTGTTTGATTATACTGATTGGACTTAATTAGGAAAGCCACACACCTGTCTATATAACACCTTACAGCTCACAGTGCATGTCAGAGCAAATGAGAATCAGGAGGTCAAAGGAACTGCCTGAAGAGCTCAAAGAGAGAATTGTGGCAAGGCACAGATCTGGACAAGGCTACAAAAAAAATTCTGCTGCACTTAAGGTTCCTAAGAGCACAGTGGCCTCCATAATCCTTAAATGGAAGACGTTTGGGGCGACCAGAGTCCTTCCTAGAGCTGGCCAGGGGAGAAGTTCCAAACTGAGCTATCGGTGGAGAAGAGCCTTGGTGAGAGAGGTAAAGAAGAACCCAAAGATCACTGTGGCTGAGCTCCAGAGATGCAGTCAGGAGATGGGAGAAAGTTGTAGAAAGTCAACCATCACTGCAGCCCTCCATCAGTCGGGGCTTTATGGCAGAGTGGCCCGACGGTAGCCTCTCCTCAGTGCAAGACACATGAAAGCTGCATGGAGTTTGCTAAAAAAAAAAAAACACCTAAAGGACTCCAAGATGGTGAGAAATAAGATTCTCTGGTCTGATGAGACCAAGATAGCACTTTTTGGCCTTGATTCTAAGCGGTATGTGTGGAGAAAACCAGGCACTGCTCATCACCTGTCCAATACAGTCCCAACAGTGAAGCATGGTGGTGGCAGCATCATGCTGTGGGGGTGTTTTTCAGCTGCAGGGACAGGACAACTGGTTGCAATCGAGGGAAAGATGAATGCGGCCAAGTACAGGGATATCCTGGACGAAAACCTTCTACAGAGTGCTCATTACCTCAGACTGGGTCGAAGGTTTACCTTCTAACAAGACAATGATCCTAAGCACACAGCTAAAATAATGAAGGAGTGGCTTCACAACAACTCCGTGACTGTTCTTGAATGGCCCAGCCAGAGCCCTGACTTAAACCCAATTGAGCATCTCTGGAGAGACCTAAAAATGGCTGTCCACCAATGTTTACCATCCAACCTGACAGAACTGGAGAGGATCTGCAAGGAGGAATGGCAGAGGATCCCCAAATCCAGGTGTGAAAAACTTGTTGCATCTTTCCCAAAAAGAATCATGGCTGTATTCGATCAAAAGGGTGCTTCTACTAAATACTGAGCAAAGGGTCTGAATACTTAGGACCATGTGATATTTCAGTTTTTCTTTTTTAATAAATCTGCAAAAACATCAATTCTGTGTTTTCTGTCAATATGGGGTGCTGTGTGTACATTAATGAGCAAAAAAAATGAACTTACATGATTTTAGCAAATGGCTGCAATATTACAAAGAGTGAAAAATTTAAGGGGGTCTGAATACTTTCCGGTGTGTGTGTGTATGTATTTTTTTTTTCACTGAACTACATACACCCAAAGAGCTGAACTGGTTAATAAATGGTCATTATTGGCTACTTAGGGCCCTTTCACACAGACATGTTCTGATCAACAGGGTATCTGAACAAATCTAACTGAATCAGAGTGCCATATATATATATTATATATATATATATATATATATATATATATATATATATATATATAGCCACTCTGATTCAGTACAAAATGTTGGCTCTCATGACACAAAGGCTGCATACTCATTTTAGATTTATGCTCAGTTACAATTTGTGTTTTAGATTTGGTTCCCATTTTTTAAACAAAAAAAAAGTGCTGGCATGGTGGTCACTGAATATTTTGGTGAAGTGCAAAAATGTATCTTTAAATACTGTATACTTAGCCAAGTATTCATTCTTGGCCAAATATAATTTGGTCCCTTTTGCGCTGTTAAAATACAACTAAAGTATTGAGCAATCTAAACTACCACCAAATGAAGTAACTTCACCTTCCTAACCAAATGCTGGCTATACACAAAGAAATTTTCATTAGAGAACGCCTGTACATTCATTCCATTTTCTAATCGTCAGTGGGGTCAAATCGATGTTCATTTTTGACCGCAGCGACAGGAAAATTTGAAGGTCTTGATGTCGGAGGTATCCTAGAAGAGGCTGCCGAGACCAGTTTAGCAGTGCAGAGGAGCCTGCGGGAGCAAATGATCAGGCAAGTACAACTGCTTTACCCGGTCTCCTAGACATGTGTTTTATTAGATCTGTGCTAAATAAAAATGCCTGCTGATCCTACTAGAAATCTTGTCAGCTGACAACTTCCTGTGCTGCATGCTCGGAGTCAATACTGTGAGAAGGGAGGACAGGAAGTGTGTAATGGGCAGGATCAACAGAATAAAAAAAATTTAAAAGGACAGAAAACCAATGCAGCCACCACATCTAAAGACTGGTAAATTGCAAAATACATTTTTTGTTCTTGGCTTTAGCTACCTTTAACAATTAGAAGTTACTTTACTCAGATTTGTTCTATGAATCTGTAAGCAAAGATGCTGTCTGTACACGTGCCAGACAATTCCGCTGGCATCTAGTCATACTGAAGTATGAAAAGCACGAATGAATAAGAGTTTGTTTCAACACAGCCGCAGTCTCAAACATGTCATAACAAAGATGCACAGAGATTGTAAAAGACACAACCCTGCGAACACATGAACGCACTCTTCTCACACAAATCACAGCCTGCACAAATGAAGGTTTGTTTTTACTAGGACTTAATATGAAATGCGGAAATCCTTTAGGTTTTTGCAGTTACCTGCCAGACAAACATCGATGATTATGATAGGAATGTTTTCATCAGACAACTGTAGATATTTCCTACCACCAGAAAGGTTATCAGTAATCTGATATAGGTGCATCTCTAGGTATAAAGTAATCACACCGAGCGCAAAATTTCTCTAAGGCGCCTTTCACACGGACGGCTATTCTGCCGCAGTTAAAAGCATGTTTTTTTTTATGTGAAATTCAAGACTCCAGGCACTGCGATCAGCTGCATTTGTACAATGCGATCACTTGCGTTTACGTGCGTTTGCACACGGTTGCGTTTAGCTGCGGTAGTCAATGTTTTTTGTTTGATCCTGAATCTACCCATGATGCATTTCGGTCCTCTGCAGTTCAAATCATGTATTTTTTTTCTCACGCTGCTGTCCGCAGTTGACACAGTGCACTGCGATTACCTGCGGTTATGTGCAGATAGCTGCGCTAAATCGCTCCTGGACGCAGGCAATTCTATTTTTTCTATTCGCACGGAAATGCATGTATCAAATTCGCAGCTAAACGCAGTGTGTGAATGGGGCCATAGGAAAGCATTGTGTGCTTTTAGCTGCGGTAGAAAATTAGAAAATCCACAGCTAAAAACACCATTCTATCCGTCCATGTGAAAGGGGCCTAAGGGTCCATGCTCGCCAGTGACCAGCACTGAACGCACAGCCACTGGTGCATGTCAAGTAATACAGCGTAGATGCGATGATCCCGGCACTTCGCACCCTTTTTTCCTTCACAGAACTTTATAGAAACATTTCAACAGTTTTATGCACTGGTTTGCAATTCAACCCGCCACAATGGAAGAAAAATAAATTCTGCATTTAATAATGCTGTGGGGAGTAACCTGACCAAAAAAAAAAAAAAAAGGGATTTTGCCTTGTATAGGAGTTGGGGCTGCACTGGAAGCAGCTGCCAGCACAACCCTACTGCATCAGGTGTGAACAGGCCCTAAATGTAGTTTTTTTTGTGGTCTGATACTGTAAATATACCATTGAGAGTATGTTTGTTAACTGTTAACTGCTTGCCGCCTGCCATATGACGGCGCGGCTCTCGTTCTGGACTGGGGCATCATACGACGTCCGTCCATTTAAACAGAGCATGCGCGTGATCATGTGGGTGCAGCCCTGTACCTTCGGTGGTGGCGTGTCATGGAGACACCGTTCGCCACTGAGGGGGGAGAACAGCCATTGGGCATGGCTGTTTACCACGTGATCGGCCACGATGAAGTCACGGCCGATCACAGATGGTTCCGCCCCACTGTGCACGGCGCATGCGCGCAAGTCAGTGGCGGCGTGTCCCCGGGAACACTGCTAGGTCACCGACGCTGGTAAACAGCCATTGGCCGGCGGCTGTTTACCACATGATCAGCTGTGATCCTTTCCCAGCCGAATACTAAATGTAAACACGGAGCGGTAACTAGCTGTTACCAGCTCTTCTCTCCTCACATACCGTTTCCAGTGTGAGGAGAGAAGAGCCAGGAGCAGCGAGTTACCGATCTGTGTGTGTATAGTCTGCACCAAGCACAACACTTGTCCTATCGCCCCCCCCCATATTGTCATCTGTTCCAACAATCACCCCATAAAGTGCACCTGTCACATAAGAGACTGCCATCAGTGACAGTCAGTGGTGCACCCATCAGTGACCGTAGCCTGTCATCCGTCACCCATCAGCGACCGTAGCCTGTCATCCGTCACCCATCAGTGAACATGCCCTGAACACCCATCAGTGAACATGCCCTGAACACCCGTCAGTGACCATCAGCAATGCACCCATCAGTGACCGTGTCCTGTCACCCGTCTGACCATAACCCATCAGTGACCATCGCCTGTCATACCGTCATCACCCATCAGTGAACGTCACCTGCCACCCATCGCACAGCCCATCAGTGACCGTCACCTGCCACCTGTCACACAGCCATCAGCGTCATGTCCAAAAGATTTTTTACTAGTGAGGAGGCATTCCAGATCCTCTCCATGACTGATGAGAGCAGCAGGGAGTTCTCATCAGATTCCAATTCGGATTACGAATCAAATTCGGCATTTGAACCGATTGAGAATAGTGAATTGGCAAATGATTCGCAGGAAGAATGGGTCCCTCCTAAAAGGGCACGGCACTCTGGAAACCAGGCACTCGCCACCAACCAGGATTGTATTCTATTCTCAGGCCCAGTACCAGCACTGTCGCCAGCAATAGGCCCCAAGAACAAATTCCCAGGCCCAGTACCAGCTCTGCCGTCAGAGATAGGCCCTGGGAACAAATGCCCAGTACCAGCGCTGCCGCCGGCGATAGGCCCTGGGAACAAATGCCCAGGCCCAGTGATGCTACATCAAGCTTGAGTACCAGCACAGGTAATTCAAATGCCCCAACTACTGGACTGTCACATCCTTCAAGAGCCAGGGCCTCTACATACATGCCAGATCGTCTTGCCAAACCAACATGGCTGCCTTCCGACTCGGGATCACCAATTATTCCCCCTTTTACAGCACAGCCAGGTGTGCAGGCCAAACACCCAAAATTTCACAGCAATTGATTGTTTTTATCGGTTTTTGCCTGACACTTTGCTGCAATTCATTGTGGACCAAACAAAGTTCAAATTGTTTATGGGGAAAAAAAAAAAAAAAAAAAAAGAAAAAAGGGGGGAAAGAGCAACATTGAGATGCAACAAAGTGCTGGCCTTGAGGTGGAAGGATAAAAAAGGACGTGCACATGATGTCCACCATCCATGACGACACTACAATTGAGATTCAAAGACAAGGTCCCACTGAAAAGCCAACGCGTCCAAGATTATAATCTCTACACGGGAGGGGAGGATTTCAACGATCAAATGATTCAGCCCTATTTGTCAGTAAGGAGGTCCCGATTCTGGTACAAGAAGCTAGCAATTTATCTCATCCATTTGGCCATTTATAATTCCTACGTAGTCTACACCAAATCCACGGAAAGCTCCACCCCCTTCCTAAAATTCATAGAAGTTGTCACGTCCCTCATCCATCAACAAAGACCCCTCCCACCCCCCCAGAAGACCTTCGCTCTGATGCCGTTAGCCAACTTCATGAGCCCCACTTCCCCTTCAACATTCCACCATATGGCCAAAGACGGCAAAAAAAGTCACGTGTGCAGCAAAAGAGGATTTCGAAAAGATACCAGCTACCATTGTCCCCAGTGTCCCTCCCAACCTGGCCTTTGCACTGGTGAATGATTCCAACTTTATCATAATCCCTAAAATATTAGCCCATATTTTTAACCATTTCCCCATTTTCATCATCTGTGCTGACCATTTTCCATGCTTCCCCAAATAACCATGCCACTGCCTTCCACGTGAACTGACCCTGGCCTGTTTTTTGACTATGCCTCTGCCTACCGTTTGGACTGCTTCCACGTGAACTGACCCTGGCCTGTTTTATGGACTATGCTTTTACCTACCGCTTGGATTGATCTGTTGCCCTGCTACTGTAGTACACAGGGGTCTCACATATGTGAGGGGCTCCAGAATTGTTTTTCCGGATGGAGAAAACAATTTTTTTGTTTTCTCCAGGTTTCGGGGAATTTCCGGATTAGGGTCTGGAGTCCGGAGGCTTCATAGAGATTTGGGCGGGTCGAAACCTCTACCCCTGTGCACAGGTCTTACCTGATTGCGGCCCTCAGCCTGCTGCTGACTTACTGAAATCATGCCTCTGCCTGCCGCATGAACAGACCACACTGCTACCTGGACTATGCAAATAATCAGTTGTAGCAAGAGGCAGTATGTTTAGGAGGGCTGGAGAGCGGTACAATAATGAGTGTCTGCAGGTAACAGTGTACCAGGACCAATATGCCTGTGCTGTCTGTCTCTGCCTGGACAATTTCTATGGACTGTGCTATGCTGACAATATCCTTCTGCTGACTATAGACAATATTCCTGCCTGCTGCATGGATAATTACTATTGCTGTCGCTAAGCACATCCTGCCTGCTGCCTGGACCAGCGCTCTCCTCTGTGGATACTACTAAAAGCACAGGTAAAAATTTTTTTTTTTTTTTTTTTTTTTTTTTTACCCTTTCCGCAATAGAATTTATTTTGGATTGTAATTCTTGGTATGTACATGCCATGTTAGAAATATGAAGGGACTTCAAAAATGATAGGTTGCCAGGAAATTATATATGTAATTTGCTCCTAGAACGCCTGATGGTGCTACTTGGATTTTGGGCCTCTGTATGTGCCCAGGTTGTGTAAAAGGCTCACACATGTGGTATCGTCATACTCAGGAGTAGCAGAATGTATTTTGGGGTGTCATTTTTTCAATGTGTTGGAAAAATCTTATAATTTGACAACTTTGTGTAAAAAAAAATGAGTTTATTTTTTTTCTCCACATTTTCCAAAAACTTCTGAAAAAAAAAAAAAAAAAAAAAAAAAAAAAGAAGAACCGTTCAAAAGACTCATTATGCCTCTTAGATCATATGTTGGGGTGTTTGCTTTCCAAAATGGGGTCATTTTGGGGGCAATTCCATAATCCTGGTGCTCCAAGGCCTTCAAAAGTGTAATAGGTGGTTGAGAAATGAGATGTGTCATTTATGCTCGTAGAATGCCTGAAGGTGCTACTTCAATGTTGGGCCTTTGTATGTGGCCAGGCTGTGTAAAAGTCTCACACATGTGGTATCGCCATACTTGGCAAGAGTATCAGAATGTATTTTGGGGTGTAATTTGTTGTATGCATATGCTCTGTGAGAGAAATAACCTGTTAATGACAATTTTGTAAAAAAAAAAAAATGTTATATATATCTCTCTATATCTCTATCTCTATCTCTATCTCTATCTCTATCTCTATCTCTATCTCTATCTCTATCTCTATCTCTATCTCTATCTCTATCTCTATCTCTATCTCTATCTCTATCTCTATCTCTATCTCTATCTCTATCTCTATCTCTATCTCTATCTCTATCTCTATCTCTATCTCTATCTCTATCTCTATCTCTATCTCTATCTCTATATATCTCTTTATTTGGCAAAGAATTGTGGGAAAAAATTACAACTTAAAAAAATACTCACCATGCTACTTACTCAATACCTTGGAATATCTACTTTCTAAAAAGGGGTCATTTGGGGGGTATTTGTACTTTCCTGACTTGTTAGTGTCTCAAGAAACAAGATAGGCCTTCAGTACATCAGGTGTGATCAATTTTCAGTGATTGGCACCATACTTTGTAGACTATATAAACTTTCACAAAGACCAAATAATTTAAACTAATTTGGGTTATTTTTACCAAAGATATGTAGCAGTATAAATTTTGGCCAAAATTTATGAAGAAAAATTACTAATTTGCAAAATTTTATGACCGAAACAAAGAAAAAGGCATTTTTTTCACAAAATTTACGGCTTTTTTTATAGCACAAAAAATAAAAAACCCACTAGTGATTAAATACCACCAAAAGAAAGCTATTTTTGTGGGGAAAAAAAGGACGCAAATTTCATATGGGTACAGTGTTGCATGACTGAGTAACTGTCATTCAAAGTGTGAGCGCTGAAAGCTGAAAATTTGTCTGGGCAGGAAGTGGGTGTAAGTGCCCTGTATTGATCCCCTGCAGACTTTGTAAGTTTGCCCACTTACAAAGAAATTAAGGGTCTACAATATTTATCGTAGGTATATTTTAAATGATACTGTCCATCAACCTAAAATAAAAAAATAAAAAAAACACACACACACACACACACACACACACAAAGATACAAGAAAAAAAAAAAAAAAAAAAGAAGGGTATAAACCGAGTTGCAGTTCAGTAAAAAAAAGTATTTAATCCACCAGCAAAATCTGACTTGGTACAAGACGTTTTTTGTAGTCGGTTACCAGGTTTGCACACATCTCAGGAGGAATTTTGGTCCACTCGTTACAGATCTTCTCTAAATCCTTAAAAAAGGTTTATTGGCTGTCGCTTGGCAACTAAGTTTCAGCTCCCTCCATAAAATTTTCTATAGGATTGAGGTCTTGAGACTGGCTAGGCCACTCCATGACCTTAATGCACTTCTTCTTGAGCCACTCATTTGTTGCCTTGGAGGTATGTTTTGGGTCATTGTCATGCTGGAAGACCCTTCAGTGTTCTGACTGAGGGAAGAAGGTTCTCATCCAAGATTTTACAATACATGGCCCCGTCCAATGGCCCCTCAATGCAGTAAAGTCAGCCTGTACCTTTAGCAGAGAAACAGCTCCAAAGCATAAGGTTTCCACCTCTGTGCTGGGCTGTAGGAATTGTGTTCTTAGGGTCATAGTCAGCATTTTTCTTCCTCCAAACACGGAGAGTCGAGTTAATGCCAACGAGCTCAATTCTGGTCTTATCTGACCACAGCACTTTCTCCCAATCTTTCTCTGAATCATTTAGATGTTTATTGGCAAACTGCAGACGGGCCTGTACATGTGGCTTCCTGAGGGGGACTGTGTGGTGTATTGTGTTACAAATGGTTTGTTTGGTGATTGTGGTACCAACCTGTATTTAGATCATTCACAAGCTCCTCCTGTGTAGTTCTGGGCTGAGCCCTCACATTTTTTATGTTCATCCTTGCTCATGAGGTAATATCTTGCATGGAGCTCCAGACTGAGGGCAAATGATGGTTATTTTGTATTTCTTCCATTTGCAAATAATCACTCAAACCAGTTGTCTCCTCACCAAACGTCTTGCTGATGGTTTTTGTAGCCCATTTCAGCCTTGTGCAGGTCTACAATGTTGTCCCCGACATCCTTCGACAGCTTTTTCATTTAGGCCATGATGGGGAGGTTTGAAGGGAAGAAAGATTCTATGGACAGGTGTCTTTTATACACGAGTTGTCATTAGGGGCACCTTCTTAAATTGACAGGACTAATCTGTGTACCACATGAGCACAGACTGTAGCCAGTCTGTGGGAGACAGAATATTTTTGGTTGGCGATACTTATTTTACTGCAACTTCATTTAGAACATTTGTATCAGGTGGTTTTTTTTTCTGGATTTTTGGTTGATATTCTGTCTATTTAAAATACACCTATGATAAAAATTTTAGACCCTTCATTTGTAAGTGGGAAAACTTACAAAATCTGCGAAGGATCAAATCATGAATTTCCTCCACTAAAGCACAAAACATTATACAGAGAAAAAAGGGTCTTGCTTCTCGTTCCAGGGATCAGATCACCACTACTCCAGAAAAGACACCACCACATCTCCCTCTGGCCAAATAGCATCCATTGAAGTGAATAAAAACAAAACACCATGCACTGAAAAGCATACAAGCAGCTGGCAAGACAATATAAATGGTGTACAAATGAAATAATTAAAAAAAAAAAAAAAAAAAGAAGAATGCTGCGCTAAAATACTCTAAAACCGCAATATACAATGTGAATATATCGCAAATAAAAATACATTATAAAAAGTAGTCCCAAAAGGAAAAAGCAGTGATATAAAATGTCCAAAAAAAGCGAAAAGTGAATGGAGTGAAGATCCTAGATATAAGCCATCAATCCTCCAAGTGCTCCGCCACCTATGTATGCAGACTCTCACCAAAAGTTGGTAGACTTTATTTTTATTTTTTTAAAATTAAAGTCAAAAAGGCATTGGTATATTAAAAAACGGACCCCATTACAGGGGATTGACATCCTCCAGATTACCACCGCATCCACACAAGTCCCTCATTGGCAAGCGAAAATAACCAGCATGAAGGAAAAGCAGGAAGGGGTGGAAATTTGAGTTAAAAACCAAGTACAGACTACTTGAAAAGTCATGGAAGATAAGTGCTTGTAAAGACAAATAATCCTGGGAATAGAAAGACCACTTCCCGGTTATGGCGTACATGATGACATCACAAGCTGTAGCTCCTCCCTGCACGTTTCATCACATCTGAGGTAATCGGGGGGGATGGAAGCTCCACACCGCTATTGCGTCCTATATATACACTCATATGAAATAAAATGGCCATACTACACCTACAGATTCCCACTCCTCATCTAAGAAACTTCAAAAAAACAGACCTACTAAATTTCATTTGGGCATGCAAACAACAGTATCTAACAAAGTCCTATATGCTTTCGGAACCCAAAGGGGGCTTGCTTTTCCAAATTTGCACAAATATTATCAAGATACTTACTTGGGGGGGCTTTGACTTCTTGGCCTACTCTACATGCTTATAATTGATAGACTGAAGTGGAAAGCTATGGATGGCCACCATCTACCCCAATTCCTTGTTTATGGAACAGCAATATGGATATACATTCCTCTAATCTGCTTCATACTGTAAAATTACAAAATGTCAGTACACCCCAAAATGAAACTCCGCTTTACTTAGATTCCCTTTTTCAACCCAGGAGATTCCGGACTCCTGCTAACACTTTACAGCAGTCTCTCCCCACCACTTTTGGGATAAAGGTTTTAAATAAATAAAAGCGGACCATTGTAAGCACACCTGTCGCAACCCTTTAAATGCTACATTTTATTTGAGGTACTTATATGTAAAAAGCACTGTGTAAATTGTCAGCGCTATATATTTTACATTCACATTTTCAACAGAACAGGCTATCCTGCAAAACAGCCTTAATGGCCAGATCACAGGTGAAAAAGCATAAAGTAAAGATTACCACATCTAAGAATTGGTAAGCTGCAATATAAGAAAAAAAAAAGTTTTCTTTTGGGTTGAAATATGGCTTAAATGATATTAAACTTCCAGAGAAACTCACCACACCTTCATGACACTCTGGCACAATTTAACAAGAGCTGCGAGCTGTGGCATCTTCAAGATGACCCACCCTGAATGATCCAGTCTCCGACTTCCTAACATTGAGTCTCCTCCTGTACACCCAGTGAGAGTGAGCATGCATAGAGGGGCACCACTTCCCATGTGTATTCCATTTCCAATCCTCTATAACCTTCTACCCAGCTCTTTTCTTCCACTCCCCCCCCTCTTTACGCCTTCATTTAGCACCATTCATACAGAAATGATGTGTTGAAGATTTACTTGGGGCCCATGACTTTGAGGCCACTATCATTTTGGTTAGTTTTGAAGTGGAAACATGCTTGCTATCATAGGCAAGACACTGTAGAGATACTGTATATCTTAGTAGAAGTCTGGACTTAAAGCGTTTTTTCCACTGGCAACTGAGGCTCTGACACACTATTGGTGACAAGCGCATCGGAAAATCTAGCGCCTGGACTTTCTTGTTCCAGGCAGACAGGATACTGTTTTGCAGCAGTCTCGAATGAAACTGAGCATAGGGAACCGCTTCAAATGAAGCCATCTTTCCCAACAACCTCATATAAAAGCGAATAGAAGGACCCTTCTTTGCCCTGACTACCTGAACCAGCTCCTCTATGGCACAGATTTTTGCCTGGGGTAAAAAACACCCTCTTTTGGGTTGTATCTATGACCAGACCCAAATACTCTAGTCTGCTTACTGGTTTTAAAGAAGACTTCTCTAGGTTGAGGACCTACCTAGGTATTCGAGGTAGTTGACTGTGGTGAGCAAGCCTTGGTCTAAGCGGGCTACCAACCGGTCTATTAAGAGCAGGTCGTCTAGGTACGCTATAACCATTATACCCTGGGCCCTTAATCTGGCCAAAGGAGGAGCCAGGACCTTTGTGAAGGTGCAGTAGATAGACCGAAAGGCAGAGCTACAAACTGACAATGACGTTTTTTCCCACTTCGAAACGCAGATATTTCTGATGAGCGGGGAAAAATAGGTACATGCAGGTATGCATCCTTGATGTCTATTGATGAGAAGTTCTCTCTCCTCCTTGTAGGAGGACTAATGATCGAATTGATTCCATGCGATGAGATTGAATTTTTAGGAACCGGTTGGTTTAGATCCTTGAGATCTAGGATGGGTCTGACACCTTCATTTGGCTTTGGTACCGTGAAAAGGTTTGAACACCCCAATGCCTGATTGCATGGGAATAGGGCCGAAACAACTAATCGATTAATCGACAACTAATCGATTATGAAATTAATAGATTATGAAAATGGTAATCGATTAATCGGCCAGTAACATAATGGGGTTAAAAAAGCTAAAATAAGCCCTATAAACTACAAAAAGAGCAAATAATCTCTACTGTAAATATTACTTTTCACTGTTGCAAAGTAAAAAAACTAAGGGCTAATTTTTTTTTTTTTTTTAAACTCCATTATGTTACTAAATGTCTTAGGCCTGGTTCACACCCATGTGTTTTTTGGTGCTTTTTGCAGAAATGCACTACAGTTCATTTAACATTCACATCTATGCTTTTTTCAGCTGCTGTGTATTTGGAAAGGGTCAAGGACCTTTTTCAATGCAAAACGGTGCTTTTTTGGTTCAATATACTTCAATGGAGAAGCTGCAGAAAAGCATATAATATTACAGTTCTGTTTGAAAATCTGCATAACAGTCTAGATTTTTTTTTTTTCTTTAAATAAAAAAATTTGATCTGAGTCTGATGATATTTACCAGATTCAACCTCTAAGTATATAGAGTCTGTTATTCTCAGAGAGGATTAAAGATTTTACTCCCTAACCATATAGTTGGTTATCTATATTTACCCCTGCGTATAAAGATATTTAGGAACAAATTGCCTTTTTTTTTAACCACTTGCTTACTGGGCACTTAAACCCCCCTCCTGCCCAGACCAATTTTGAGCTTCCAGCGCTGTCGCACTTTGAATGACAATTGCGCGGTCATACAACACTGTACCCAAATGAAATTTTTATCATTTTTTTCCCACAAATAGAGCTTTCTTTTGGTGGTATTTAATCACAGCTGGGGTTTTTATTTTTTGCTAAACAAACAAAAAAAGATGGAAAATTTTGAAAAAAAAAAAAATCATGTTTAATAGTTTGTTATAAAATTTTGCAAACAGGTAATTTTTCTCCTTCATTGATATGCACTGATGAGGCGGCACTGGTGGGCACTGATAGGCTGCACTGATGGGCACGGATAGGCACAGATAAGGCGGCACTGATAGGCACAGTTAAGGCGGCACTGATAGGCACAGTTAAGGCGGCACTGATAGGCACAGTTAAGGCGGCACTGATGGGGACAGTTAAGGCGGTACTGATGGGCACAGATAAGGCGGCACTGATGGCCACAGATGGGCGGCACGGATAGGTGGCACAGATAGGTGGCACAGATAGGTGGCACAGATAGGTGGCACAGATAGGTGGCACAGATAGGTGGCACAGATAGGTGGCACAGATAGGTGGCACAGATAGGTGGCACAGATAGGTGGCACAGATAGGTGGCACAGATAGGTGGCACAGATAGGTGGCACAGATAGGTGGCACTGATAGGTGGCACTGATAGGTGGCACTGATAGGTGGCACTGATGGGGGGGCACTGATGGGGGGCACTGATGGGTGGCACTGATGGGCAGTGATGGGTGGCACTGATGGGCAGTGATGGGTGGCACTGATGGGCACTTATGGGCACTGGTAGGTGACACTGATGGGCACTGATAGGTTGCACTGATGTGGGTGCTGATGGGTGGCACTAATGTGGGTGCTGATGGGTGGCACTGATGTGGGTGCTGATGGGTGGCACTGTGGGCACTGATGGGTGGCACTGTGGGCACTGATGGGTGGCACTGTGGGCACTGATGGGTGGCGCTGATTGATGGCACTGTGGGCACTGATGGGTTAATATGGTGGGCACTGGTAGGCAGCACTGCTGCCTATTGCTTCTTGTTGTAAGATCGCCGTGATCGGGACTGATGTCCCGATCACGGCCGCCGGTGATCGGGTTTTTTTTTCCTCCTCACGCTGTCAGCGCGAGGAGGAAAAATAGCCGATTACCGGCTCTGTTTACATCACATGATCAGCTGTCATTGGCTGACAGCTGATCATGTGGTAAGGGGTTGGGACCAACCCCTTACTCTGATCTGTGATCAGGCGAGTCTCATAGACTCGCTGATCACCGAGCGCGCCGCGCGCGCCCTGCAGGGGGCGCGCAGGCCGCTCGTGCACGGGACGACGTCAATGGACGTAGTCCCGGCAATTCAGATCCGCGCTGTTGCCGTCATTTGGCAATGGCCCGGATCTGAAGCAGTTAAACTTTACATATTAACTAAATTATACACCACACTTTTTTTTAAAGGTTATTAACCGATTAATCGAAACAATAAAATCGGCCAACTAATCGATTATGAAAATAATCGTTAGTTGCAGCCCTACATGGGAACCACCACAATTACTTTTTGCGACAAATGTCGCTCCAACGCTTGAAAGACTATTTCTCTGGGTCTTTGGGAACATTTGATCTGAGGAAATGGGAGTTTGTAACCTAGAGTTATTGTGGAGACCACCCACCTGTCCTGAAAATCCTCCTGTCAGACCCTTGAGAACTGTAGCAGGGGGTGCCCCTTCATAAAGAAGCTTTAGCTTTCCGTCTTGTAGATTTCCTCCCCCAGGACTTCTTTTGTCCCTGGGGCTGACTGAGTTTTACCTCTTGAACCTGTCGCGACTGCGTGAAAGCTGATGCCCCTGACACTGGAGAAAGAGCACGTTTAAATGAGGGACGTTTACTCCTTTTCTTACCTGGCAAAAGGGTACTTTTCCCACTTGAGATTTTTTGGATATAATTGTCCAAATCATCCTTAAACAGCCTTATACCACGGAAGGGAAAACCAGGAGCTTTTTGCATGGCGTTTCGGCCGACCAATTTTTCAACCAAAAAAAGATTCTACACATATGCACCAACCCAAGCGTAAGGTGAGAGGTCTGAAGGATAGAATCTCCGATTGCATCAACTGCAAAACACAAAGCTGCTGGCAGGTTGGCTAACTCCCGGGCCTGCTGTTAAAGGGAAAACCTTGAGCACCTGCTTCAAGTGGTCTCTCAAGGATTGACATACCCCAATTGCCACCACTGGAGGTTGAGCTACTGAACCTGCTAAGGAAAAAATATTTAACAGGAATTCCAATTTATCGGTTTGATCCCCAAGCATTTGAGCGTTGTCAACAGGACAAGTCAGGCTTTTATTTACAGAGGACATAGCGGCGTCAATTGCCGGTATACGCCACATCTTTGTGAATTTTTCCTCCATAGGATAAAGTGTTGAAAACTTTAGGAGGGAAAAAAAAAAATGTTTATCTGGGTGATCCCACTCAGAATAAATAAGCTTTTCCCAGCAAAAAATGAACAGGAAAAGCATGCACAGCTTAAGGAGTCTTCAGTGAACCCAAACTATACGTGGGTTTTTCAACTGACTCCGTTACGGGTAACTTAAATATGGAGCGGACCATTTCAATAAGTGATTGCACCAGTAATTTCTCAGCCTGTGAAGCTGAAGAGGGTCCTTCCCCACTTGATTCCTCAGAAGAGGAGTCATCAGTCTCATCCTGGTCTTCTGATGGGGATTTGTCTCCCCTTTCCCAGGAGTTCCTCTGTTTGAGGGTCCTGGGTGGTAGAAGGGGACCTAATGCGTTTTCTTCCACTTTGTAAAGATGCGATTAAGGCCATTAATCTTTCCTCTAATCCACTTATGGTTGAGGAAAAAACCTCCTAAGTAATATATACAGGGGCTGAAATGCCAGAAGCAGTTGCAGCCCCTGACCCCGACTGCTCACTCCGACCAGCCTCCCGAGGTCCTTCAGGGAGAGATGGTGCTGCAGAGTGAGGGGGGGGGGGGTCCTCAGAGCCTGAGGGAGATCCCTTTGAGCCCCCATTTCTCGGGGTATTTGTACCTCCCCTTCTTCCCATAGTGCCTAGCACAAATGCAGAGGTGCTACCAGAAATGCACCCACTGCTGAGCAAAATGGTCCAGCAACTGCCGCTGCTATCAAGACTCAGTCTGATGCCAAGTAAAATGTTGCCCCGTCTTTTTTTTTTTTTTTTAAAAACTGCATTTCCCACGCGAGCCGAGGGCTCCGATCCTGATCGGGATTGCACATGGAGGGAAGGCTGGGGCTAAGGAGAGAGAGGAGGGCCGGTGGATGAAGAGCCGCCATGATGGCAGCGGCGGTGCGGCATACCGCCGACTGCCCTATGGCCTTTAGCATGGAAGAGAAGCTGTGGGGGGGGGGGGGGGGGGGGGACATTCCTGAAAGGAAAAATACCCACATCCTACCTGGAGCATGGGCTCGGAGAAGCATGCAGCTTGTACACAGAGACAAGACTGATAAGTAGGGGTGCAACGGATCGTCATCGATCCGTGATCCGAACGGGACACCCGCGGAGCGCTCTGTGGCCTCGGCGGCCATCTTGGTACACCCGGCGGCCGTTTAGCACGTGATCGCTCCGTCAAATGACGGAGCAATCACTTGTAAAAAAACGGCGCCATGTCATGACGCCGGTTCCTCTCTCCCCTCTGTGTACTGATCTGTACAGTGGAGGGGAGAGATCGGAACGCAGCAGTGCCAATACTCTGCAATGCTCTGCTGCAATACCCTGCAATACCCTGACAATACTCTTCCATACCCTGCCAATATACTGCAATACTCTGCCACACCCTGCCAATAGGGAGATCGTGGATATTACAGTGGGGGAGATTTTTTTTTTTGTTGATCCGAAAATGATCCGAACAGTGACTCCTGATCCGAGGAACGATCCGAACCGTGAGTTTTTTGATCCGTTGCACCCCTACTGATAAGCATGGAAAGGTACATACTCTTGACATCCCCCAGTGGCGACTTTAGGCATAGCAACATTTTACTTAGAGAAAAACCCACAAGAATTAGAAAAATTCCTTAGGAATCTCCCTTATCTTATCCGGCTGCAGGGTTATGGTAACAAACCCAATCTTCACCTCTCATGGTGGGCTCCATTTAGAAAGCCTTCAGGGACTGGGGCCCCCTTTTTTTATTACGGGGGATCCACAGCCCTGGGTCTATAAAGCACCCTGCCAGGAATATGGCTGAAAAAAAACAAATACTGGATCTCGGGGTCCAGCTCTCTAAAAAGAGAAGCGTTACAGGCAAAACCTTGTTTCTTCGGACACGAGGCCCCGGGTACCATTCAATTCTGCCTGGTAAAGGATGGATGGATCCGGTTGCATGGCTTGCCCCAGTAAGGAATATTCCAGCGGAGCTCAGCACAGCACATCTTTACTCGTGACCGACACCTAAGATACTGGCAAAAAACTGAGGTACTTCCAGTAATGGGAGGGGTTATATAAGGGGCTAAACTTCCTGTTTAGGGTGTGCCAGTGTCCATCACCTAGTGGTGCCTATATAACCCATCAGTAAATACTGTGGCTCTGTGTCCCGTGATGTACGAAAAAGAATTAAACTTCTTGAAGATGTCGTTCTGTATACTATTGAGACTTGTGATCTCTGACTTCTGTGAAGGATTACCTTGTCTCCTTTATTAGAATAATTTGTTAAAACTCAAGAAAATAAAATACATTTTTATTTACCGGCAGCATGCATCAGTGCAGAGATACAATGAAGAGGATTCGCTCTCAAAACAAATAAGCTAGGAGGCACGCTTGAGGCAATGACTGTTGCTGAACGGGTTCAGCTGAGCATGTTGTGTATCTGAGACTCTTCTTGGGTGGATTTTATGTTATATGATGTTTTTACAAGTAATTCTGCAAGTACATTATGTACTAATAATGCTTTAAGAGATCAGTTGATGTAGGCACATTTTTTTTTTTTATAAAAACAAAGTCAAACAATTTAAATCATAAAAGAATAAGACACAAAAAACAAAATGGAAGAGAGTTGTTGAAGGTCCCCAGGACACTTGCCAGAATGAGCAGATTTTAGCCAATAGACCTTGGTCTGCCTTTCTCTGTCATGGCACAATCTGTGCTCAGCGCCACCACTGCCGATTTAATTCTCAAGCTAGTATACAGGTACAGGAGTTTGACAGACAAGACCTATAAGCGCCGCAAAAAAACGAACTTAACTAACTTTTAGCATTTTTTTTGATGGTTGGACTTTGGTTCACCTTTAACCTGTTAAGGCGGTGAAGCCATGCTCAACCCTTAGGCTTGGTTCACATACATGCGGAGCAGGAAATGCAGAAAATCATGAGCAAAAAAATCGTACTAAGTTCATGTGATCTGCCGGTGTCCATGTTAAGTCAATAACACCCTAAAAAGGCAGTGATTGCAAGAACCGGATCACATGGGTGTTCAAATCCATGCTTCAATTCCGCTGCGGCAAAAAAAAAAAAGAAGAAGAAGAAGATGCCCTAGAGAAAAACCCTGACCTCTTCTTCATCACCAACACATTAATATAGTACAGGACAAAACTCACAGTACTAAAAATTCCTTCAGCAAAATCTGACGCTTACAATATATAATTTTTTTTCCTGACTTCCTGAGAAATGCTTCAGCTCTGTTTAGGGACTGCACACACCACTTCACTTACAGACAACTGACTGCACTAATCAGGGCTGTATGTTCTATCATTCATTGATCCACTGCGTCCTGCCCCTGCTTTAACCGTCAGGCCTTAATATCAGCTTGTGGGCATGTTTTCTTCACCTGCTGATTAAATAACTCCCTGGAGGGGCAGAGATGCGCCCTCTGTGTACTGTGCATTTCTCCTTTAAAGCACCCCAAACCCGCAGGAAATAACAGAAATATATGACTGCAGGTAACCCGCAGGTGCACTGCACCAGCAGATCAGTTTGAAAGCAGCCCAGTGTAACTAGTGTACCAGTGAAGAGAAAACATATGCGGATTTTTTTTGTTTTAATTAAAAACAAACAATCGGCCTCAAACAGCAGCTTTTACTTCCTCAGGATTCCTGCGGATAAGGCTGCTGTTCCCCAGATGGATATGGCTGGCAGATGCTGCTGTCCCCAGTATCACTGGCTGATGCTATTCCAAGGGGAGTGCATTTGGTATCACTCCACCGGTGACAGGAGTCGGCGCTATACCGGAAGCATCGGCTCTGCTCTCTACTGCAACTGCATGCTTCCTCTATTCTTCACACTAATGCTCTGGGATGGAGGGTCGGGAACCCAAGATCTGGGCTTGCCAACCCTCCATCCTAGAGCAGGAGGTCACGGGTTAAATCAGAGGGCACTGCAGGAACATGGGTTCAGCACCCCTGGTTTAGGAGATATGTTAGTGAGCAGCAGCCTGTGACATCATGCGCTCAATGTTGGAGGCAATTTGCAGCACAGTTATTTTGGGGACATAATTATTAATGTAAATGCATGTTCCTTGCTGAAGAAAAAAAAATAATTGTATCCCCCCCCCCAATCAAGTTATGGGTAAAGTTCTGTTTTAAGCAACAAAGCTTGGTCACCTCTCTGCACCTAGCCCGTCATCTCTGCAGTACCTGCACATTCCCTTTACACCTAATACAACATTTCCAAAAACTACCTGATCATCCAGAAATACAGTGAACTCCTAGTCTACTGTTTGAGCTGACAACAGTACCTTTGCTGCTCCATAGTCCCAACCGCTGTAGTCACTTCTGCTTGCTGGACTACAGAATTCCACATATATAGCAAGAAGGAGAAGACGTCCTTCGATATTTCTTATCCGCAGCAAAGAACAGTTCTACCTCACCACTGGAAGACGACCGATGTGCCTTCCCTTGGGGAGTGGTCAATGGCAGTTGATTCAGAGACCTTGAGCGGATGTTGGGCGGAGGAAACTAATAGAGACGAACAGTTCTTGCTGACCTGGACCTGTTGGTCTGTGTTCCGCTACTCGTCGGAATACATCATCTGGGCCTCGGGTGATCCCATGAATACCTCTTCTGGGTCATGATAGAGTCTACCAAAAAAATTTCTTTGTATCCTTTATTATTCTCTGTACTCCTGTCCTACCTGCCTTTCTTTTCTGACTTTTTATCGCTCTCATAAAATGAAGTATCAAATATGCTCTTCAACTTAGTGCTCCCTACAACATTTTCCCTAAATGTTAAATGAATCCCTGCAGGTTATCGGTTATTCATGTTTCATATATCCCAAGACACCCAATTATCACCCTAAACGTTATTTTTATAACTGATAAATTAGGCCTTAATAGTTGTTTACCGATGTACAGTACATTATTTGCATACGTGTACACTTTTCTCCGAGAGAATATCATCCCACAATATTTTTTTCCTTATATTGATGTACGGTTTATCATATTTTGGTTGATACAATAAAATTGAGATTGATCAAAAAATGTCCCTCTGTGTAGAGAAAGGGTTCTCGAGAAATGAAGTCCTGGAAGTGTGCCTATACCAGTAGGAACTCAGACGTCAAAACACCACATATCTGGATTTCATAACTCATCACATACTGTATATTTTCCGAATAAGTACTACTACACACAAGTAGATAACGCCTGTGAAGCCCAAACAACCCAAAACATTTAATGTGTCTGCATTCCATGTAATAAGTTGTGCACATTACTGTCCACTTAAAACTGTACTCACATACTTCTTTCAAAAGCAGATGCTTTTGGGATCCTGTTCCCCTAAATGGTGGGTGAAGAAACATGGATTTAAAGCCTCTTTACCACAGTTATGTTAAGAATGGTCGAGTCACCAGGATCTGGCTTAAAACTATGACTCAATACAGTAAAGGCAGTCCCCGAGTTAAACAAGATAGGGTCTGTAGGTTTGTTCTTAAAGGGCAAGTTCACCTTTACAGAAAAATCTGTAAGGTGAACTTATACAGTTCTTATACCCGCTGACCTGGAGCATGGCGATCTCCCACCCCGGGTGGGATTTTTAAGCCCCGGAGCTGAGGTGGCTATAGCAGGGCTCAGAATGGGAGATCACTGCAGGTCAGCGGGACTGTGTGAGGGGGGGGGGGGGGGTCTGTGAGGAGTGGGCCCTGTGCAAGTTCCTTAAAGATTTTTCTGTAAAAGGTGAACTTAAAGTGTAAGTTGAATTTGTATACAAGTTGGAAATGGTACATTTAAGTGGAACGCCAGCGTAAAAAAAAGTTTACTTTTTTTGGATAGCATAGGGAAAAGGTCAATACCCCTGTAACATTTGCTTTGCTGTCTGTTCCCCTGTTTAGAAGATTTCACCTAAGCTTTCTGTCCCTGCGACAATTGGATTTTGAACATTTTGGGTTGTCGTGGAAACAAGGATTGGTGATAAAGCTTCAGTGGCGGTACCTTTTCCCCATGATAAACTCTCCCTTCCTGTTGACTCCCTCAGTTTGTAAATATGAGTTGTATGTAATTCGGGGACTGTCCCCAACTGTCTACCATTAAGATTTATTTTACTGCAGATCAAAACGTCCTGCCCCAAAATTCCTATACCCGAGTTCTCTTGTTCAATTCTAGACCCCAGAATTTAATTACATATTCACCCCAAAGATCCATAGAAACCCACCCAATTTACAGATTGAGGGCTCCCATTACCTAGTGGCCAACTCCATAGAAAGGCTGCTTCTGCTGTGTGTGGTGACACCTTTGCCTACACTACTGTTCTACATGTAGGCTCAATTTATATGTATACCTCGAAGGGTCCTTCTGAAAAGTTGAAGAGGTACTTTCACTTGACCCCATTGAGGCCTCTCCAATTTTAAACACGGAATGCACAGTCTGTTTAGGATCTGATGTTATATTTAGAGATATTTTGAGAGGGCAGCAAAGGAGGATCCTTTTGAGGTAAATTTATATTTTTAAAAATTCTTAATCCAGATGAGTTACCTGCAGTACTTCCCCTCTGCCACTAGATGTCCTCAGTCTTCTGGGTAAAACAGCCAGCAACATTCAAATCCCTCCCTTTGAGCCCAGCCTGTCTTGGACCCACTCCCAACCTGTGCTTTGACAGAAAAGGAGAGGCAGTACAGTGATGAGCTCATCTGTATGTCACTGCTTTCTTTTCCTATCTGCTTGCTCCTTGACAGCACATGAGCCAATTGGCTTCTTGTCCTGCTTCTTCCTTTCCTAGCCTGAGCTCTGCTGTACAGGCGCTGCAGGAGGCTGATACAGTGCATCCGGAAAGTATTCCCAGCGCTTCACTTTTTCCACACTTTTAGGTTACAGCCTCATGCCAGTTTTAAGCTGTATTCACACCTGAATGTTGTAAAGTCGCGCGATTTTGTACAGGTAACCAATGTGAAAAGCAGAAAACCACCCCAAAATAAACGCATGTTCTTTTTTGAGCTTAAGGCGTTTTTCAGGTGTTTTGCTTCAGGTGACAAAACACTCAGATGTGAACAAGTGCCATTGAAATAATTGGGATTTTGCTTGTTGGGCGTTTTTTCAGGAGTTTTTTTTCGGGCATTTTACAAGCTGAAAAATGCTCAGGTGTGAATGCAGCCTTAAAATTCATTATTTTCCTCAAAATTCTACAAAACAATACCCCATAATGTCATCGTGAAAGTAGTTTGTTTTTTAAATTTTAATTTACAAAAGATCTCAAAACAAAAAAAAAATCCATGTAAATAAGTATTCCCAGCCTTTGCTCAATACTTTGTTGAAGCACCTTTGGCACCAATTGCAGCCTCAAGTATTTTTCAGTATGATGCTACAAGCTTGGCACACCTATTTTTGGGCAGTTTCTCCCATTCTTCTTTGCAGGACCTCTAAAGCTCCATCAGGTTGGATGGGGAGCGTTGGTGCACAGCCATTTTCAGATCTATCCAGAGATATTTAATCGGGTTCAAGTCTGGGCTCTGGCTGGGCTACTCAAGGAAATTCACAGAGTTGTCCCGTAGCCACTCCTTTGTTATCTTGGCTGTGTGCTTAGGGTCGTTTTACTGTTGGAAGATGAACCTTCACCCCTTGTCGGAGGTCCAGAGTGCTCAGAAACAGGTTTTCATCAAGGAGGTCTCTCTGTACATTGCTGCATTCATCTTTTCATCCTGACTAGTCCTCCCAGTTCCAGTCGATGAAAAATATCCCCACAGCATGATGCTGCCACCACCATGCTTCACTGTAGGGATGGTATTGGCCTAGTGAGAAGCGGTGCCTGGATTCCTCCAGACATGACGCTTGCCATTCAGGTCAGAGTTCAATCTTTGTTTCATCAGATCAGAGAATTTTGTTTCTCATGGCCAGAGTCCTTCAGGTGCCTTTTGGCAAACTTCAGGTGGGCTGCCATGTGCCTTTGAGGAGTGGCTTCCGTCTGGTCACTCTACCATACAGGCCTGATTGATGGAGTGCTGCAGAGATGGTTGTTCTTCTGGAAGGTTCTTTCTCCACAGAAAAATGCTGGAGCTCTCAAAGTGACCATCGGGTCCTTGGTCACCTGCCTGACTAAGGCCCAATTCACAACTCAGCGTTTTGTAGCTTAACCACTTCCCGCCCACCCTATAGCTGATTGACGTCCGGGAAGTGGTTCTGTTATCCTGACTGGGCGTCATATGATGTCCTTCAGGATAACATGCCGCAGCGCGCCCCCGGGGGCGCGCATCGCGGTGATCGGTGGAGCGGTGTGTCAGTCCGACACCCCGCTACACTGATCTTGGTAAAAAGCCTCCGGCGGAGGCTCTTTACCACGTGATCAGCCGTGTCCAATCACGGCTGATCACGCTGTCAACAGGAAGAGCCGTTGATCGGCTCTTTCTCACTCGCGTCTGACAGACGCAAGTAGAGGAGAGCCGATCGGCGGCTCTCCTGGCAGGGGGGGTTTGCGCTGATTGTTTATCAGCGCAGCCCCCCCGCAGATCACCCCACTGGACTACCAGGGATGCCACTAGGACCACCAGGGAAGGGGCAACGTGGATGGCCAGGTATGTACCCCATGGCCATCCACATGTGCCCAATCTGTGCCAATGATATGCCCAGCAATGCTATATCAGTGCCACCCGTCATTTCCCATCTGTGCCACCTGTCACTGCCCATCGGTGCCACCTGTCACTGCCCATCGGTGCCACCTGTCACTGCCCATTGGTGCCCATCAGTGCCACACATAAGTACCCAGTGCCACCCATATATACCAATCAATGCCACCTACGAGTGCCCATCAGTGCCGCCTATGTGTGCCCATCGGTGCCACCTATGAGTGCCCATCAGTGCCGCATACCAGTGCCACCTATCAGTGCCCAGTGCCGCCTATCAGTGCCCGTTAGTGCCACCTCATCAGTGCCACCTCATCTGTGCCCATCAGTGCCGCCGTATCAGTGCCCATCAGTGCAGCTATTTTAGTGCCCATTATTGAAGGAGAAAGCGGTACTTATTTACAAAAAAATTTAACAGAAACAAAGAAAAAACGTGTTTTTTTTTCGAAATTTTCGATCTTTTTTTATTTGTTGCGCAAAAAATAAAAAAAACGCAGAGGTGATCAAATACCACCAAAAGAAAGCTCTATTTGTGGGAACAAAATGATAAAAAAAATTGTTTGGGTACAGTGTAGCATGACCGCGCTGAAAGGTGAAAATTGGGCTGGGCGGGAAGGTGTCTAAGTGCCTGGTATTGAAGTGGTTTTAAAGCTACAAAAAAAAAAATTATAATATCAATAATTCTCTATGGAGACGGTTCACATCTCCACTCCATGTTGCCTGAAGTCAAATGCATGAAGCTCAAAAAAGTTCAAGCTTTTTTTTTAGCTCAATTCAGGCAGAATTGGGCGTTTTTCTGTTTTTTTACATTGGTGACCTTTTGACCTGTGCAAAAAAAAAAATAAAAAAAACCCAACACAGTAGGCCCTTCTCCCCAGATCGCTCAGAATGGCCAGGTGGGCCAGCTCTAGGAAGGGTGCTGGAGGTTCCAAACTTCTTCCATTTACAAGTGATGAGGCCACACTGTGCTCATTGGGACCTTCAATGCTGCAGAAATGTTAGTGCTCTGACACGCACTGTAACTGAGACCTTATATAGATTGGATATTATCTGGAAAGGCACACACCTATCAACTGAATTTACCACAGGAAGATCCCAATCAAGTTGCAGAAACATCTCAAGGATGATCAGTGGAAGCAGGACGCACCTGAGCTCAATTTTGAATGTAATGGCAAAGGCTGTGAATACTTATGTACATGGGATTTTTTCGTTTTTTCTTTTTAATAAATTTGCAAAGAAAAAAACAAACCCCTTTCACATGGTCATTATGAGTTATTGTTTGTAGAATTCAGAGGAAAATAATTAAATACATTTTGGAATTAGGTTGCAACATAAAATGTGGCAAAAGTGAAGCGCTTTGTTTGAATACTTTCCGGATGCACTGTAACCAAGTCAAAAATACAGGTACTAACACTGCCTGCATTTAAAAAAAAAAAAAAAAAAGGGAGTAGAGAACCTTAAATTCTTGCACCTTATATCTGCCTAGAGTTCAGCAGAAAAACACAAGCAGTACTAAAATCCTTTTGCTGCAGAAGATTACACCGATAGTGTGCAGGACTCCTGCACTGCACCCGCGACCTGCTGATCACTGGTGCAATGCTCTGCAAGCTCTGATAGCAAGGGCTCCAGAAATTGCTGAAACAGAATCAAATGAGGCTGCTGCACAAGAAAAACACAATACTCCTCATAATAACTTTATTGCGATTATTTTTATAAGATCCGGATGTACATCCGGAAATGAAATATTACTATCTACTCTCACAGACCAAGCGGTTGAATGGTTTCATGTATAAAACCATAGCTTACATTTTACAGGTAAAAAGATTGCAAACCGTATCAGATCGGTTGTATAAATCGAACTAGGACATTGAAAGCTTATTTTAAATACCAAAAAGGAAAAAAAAAAAAAAAACACCACACTACTTCACTAGCTGAGCACAAGAAGATCATACAACAGCAAACAAGCCAGGAGAGAGCAACTGACCAAAAGGAGGCCATCACCTGTTGTACGAACTAAAGGGTGTGTACAATATTGTGAACCTGAACTGAGGAATGTAGATAGAGAAGGAGGAGCACATTCCACAGGTATGACATTTTTGCTACAAGGGAGAACTGTTTGCCTGCAGTGTAAACGCTGCTCAGATAGTTTGCTGCTTTGAGTTAGATCTCATTTCCTGCGATAACAAAAATGGGAGTCACCACTGTGCGGGCACCACGGCTGTTGTCCTGATCCTGGCTAATTACCTAAAGCAGCATTTACCCTTTTCAGTTGTGGCACTCTTTAAAGTATGTATATATAAATCAGCTCTTTAAAGTATGCAAAATCTACACACTATCAATGGGAAACCCTAGCCTGGGACAATGCACACAACCGCCTCAATGAAAATCTACTGCAATTCAGGAGCCCCTCTCGAAATCAGAAGCTCCCCCTTCACATCAGAAGCCCTCCATCATATTTGAGGTCCCCCAACATGTCAGAGGTCCCCCCAATCACAAAGCCCCCGCCTCACATCAGAGGCCTACCTCTTGGCACCAGCAGCAGGGCAGAGGGTGGGAAGTTGTGAAGGTCTGAAGGAGGTGGCCTTCTGTCTTCTGCTGGAGGCATGCCATCTGTTCTTAAACATGCGTTGCCATGGTGTGGGCATTCCAGCCGGCATCATAGCAATAAATGACATTGTGCGCCCTGGCCCTAGAGCATCATTGGTTGCTTTTGTGGTGGTGACCATGGCAACTCATCACAATGATCCAGGGTTGGGTTCCATGCCCATGGCACCCTGGGGGGAGCCCAGATTGCACGCTAGAGTGTCATGGCACCCTGGTTGAGGAACACCGACTTGGGCGGTGCCGGTATTAGCAGTAAAGTGCCACTAGTTCTAGTGCCGCTTTTACAGCTGTTATAGCGGCACTTTTCAGCTGCTAGCGGGGTGCTTGGGCAGCGCTGCCTATTTCAAAGGGGAGGGCGTTTTGGGAGCGGTGTACACACCGCTCCCACACCAACCCAAAAGATGCTGCATGCAGGACTTTTCACCGTCCTGCAAGCGGACCATCCCAATGTAAAAGCACTTGGGCTTTCACACTGGGGAGGCATGAGAGGTACTTTACATGCCCTGTTTTTAGCGCCAGAACGCTTTTATTTAAAAAAAAAAAAAGGGCAGCTTTCATATACCTAACCTCACAGGTTCATGTCAACACATGCAGAGCGACAAAATGATTAGACTGACGTGGGCAGGAGGGAGAAAAGACTCAAATCCGACAATATGTAAATCCAGAGTAACATGACTCAGATAGAATATACCATTTGTATTATTTTATATTGACAGTCTAATCTTAAGGAAATACCATAAAATATGAAAATAAGAATTAATTGAAACATATGACTGAACACACATGGTCATACACTAAACACCTACTTCTATACATTAATCCATGGTGCTGGAGGCTGCCAAACTCTTCACTACTTAATTTCTATAAATCTTGTCAAGCAGTAGAATCGTGCCAGAAATAAAAACATTAATCACAAGTAAAAGAATAAAAGCAGAGAGAACATGACAAAAAGGAACCTGTCAAGACAAATACAAGAACTGCCACTGGTGCAGACTCTAGACCTGTCATCCTTATCCATCCTTCAGGAACCCAATGTATGCATATGGACATATAGGACGTTCATGGTCTTCATTGGCTGCATGCTTGTTTCTGGTCAATGACTTGCCAAGTAGTGAAACAACTAGAACAGACCCAAAGCGGATAACTGAAAGTTTGCAATAGCAGTTCCATATTTGCATTCTGACTGATTACCGTTAAAGAGAATCTGTCACTTTGGCTATTCACGCTGCCTGGATCCTGGAATCTCTACCACCCAGTAAAATGATGGTTCCCATCTCTGCCCAGAAGAGACCATGCGGTCACGGTTGGGTCTCTTTCATTTGAGTGCACCTGTGCCAAGACTGTGGACATTACACGGTTTACATAACCTAGCAGTAAGAGCGCTTTAAAAAAAACAAGCCATCGGACCTGTCTAGCTGCTTTTAATGAAAAATTTCTCAGTTTAAGGCCTCATTCACACAACAGACGAAGGCCTTACACTGCCAAGAATCTGCATATAGGCAGGTCAGGAAGCCAGTATAAGGCCCCATTTCACACCTGAGCGTTTTGTAGCTTGAAGCCCCAAGCTACAAAATGCTTGAGGGGAAAAAATCCATTATTCTCTATGGAGATGGTTCACATCTCCACTCCAAGTCGCCTGAAGCCCAACGCCTGAAGCTCAAACAAGTTCTGGACCCTTTTTTGTCGCTCGAATTGGGCAGATTTGGGCGTTTTTGGAGCATATTCACCCAGGAAGCAGATGACAACATAGCAACTAATGATGAAACAAATGATAATTTTTCCTATTGGCTAATAAAAAAAAGTCAAAGCTCAAAAAACGCCAAAAAAACGTTGCATGGAAACGCGCAAATACGTGCGTCAAAACGCCTGAAAAGCGCTCAAAACCGCTACGCTCAGGTGTGAATGGGGTCTTAGGCTCAGTTCACACTGATGTGGCATGGGGTCTCAAGTCAGGACCTAAGCTGGACGACATGTGAAATTCAAGGTTTCTTTAGGAGTTGTCTTAACTGATACTACACAAGTCTGTGCAACTTTAGAAAAGGTTCCTGCACTACTTTGGTCCAACTTTGATTTGACTTCAATGCCATAGTGTAAAATGTCACATCAAGGTCGTATCAAAGTCAGACTTTCAAAGTTGCACTAAAAGTCACGCAACTTTGGAGTCTGGTTAGTGTGAACCAAGCCTATGACAGAGTGACTAGCGCTGCCACTGTACACTTGTAACCACAGCACAACCTATTAAAACTTGGAGTTTGCCATTGGTTTGTTACTGCCAGAAACGTAAAGCTGGAAGAAAGAAGGCAAATAGATCATTTCTGAAGTAGTGTTAGATATGCTTTGATCAGGGTTCAGCTTCCAAAATCAGTGACCTACTGAGGCTAGCAATGACAGTTCCCATATTTCTGCCATTACGGGTTTCCTTTAACATAGGAGGAATATACTTAAAGCGGCGTCCCACCAAACTTTACAAGGTGGGCTTAGAAACTAAAGACCACCCCTTGTCTTTGGACGTATATATAAAATATTTTTTTTTTTCCCCCCTACCTTTTACCGCGGCAAAGCATGCAATTTCTTACTCTGCGGCAAGCCCTTCTGGGACCTGTGTCTCCCAGAAGACAAGGTGGCCAGTCAGAAAGCGTTGCGCATGCTCAGTAGGAAACCGGCTGTGAAGCCTGAACGCTCCTCTGCCGGTTTCCCCTAGTTGTAATGGTGACGCCTGCACCCGAGCCGGTGGACGATTTGGCCTGGGGGGGCTGACATTGCAGGCTCCCTGGACAGGTAAGTGTCCTTATTAAAAAAGTCAGCAGTTACAGTACTTGGGGGGAGAGAAAAAAAACAAAACAAAACAAACACCTTTGAGGCTGCAACTCCACTTTAAGAAATTTATATTTTGTTCTAGTCTAGAATTTAGCAAAAAAAAAACTTTTAGGAACTGCACCGATCTCCATTACACATTACAGTGGCAGCTTCTCTAAACGCCGGTTTACACCACCTACTAAATTCTACAGCTTGTGTTTTGCAGCAAGAATGTGAGGCGTTGCTAAGGAATACCTCAGCTATGACATACAATGCCTCTTTCTTTACCAAAAGACTCTTAGCAAAGAGAAGCCAAGCAAATCCCAAATGATATGCTCACAGCCAGCATGCTTCTTCAAGTAAAGAAATCAGATCTAAATAAAAAAAAAAAATTATATAATTAACAGCACAGATGTCCTCTGAAGTCTCAGCGAATACGGCACGAGGAGGGAATACAAACATTCACAAATTCCACATGTCCATATTCATGATTACAGCTTTGTCCACCAGCAACATGACAGGGAAAGTCTTTGTGGGGCTCCTGTGTTATGCTGGAACACTGAGCACCTCCATGACAACCACATGCATTGAAGGCATTCATGGCCTACACAGTTCACTGCAACACAAAGACCTGCAAGAGGGTGGGTGAAGTGTTAAAGCAAAATGTTTGCCATTGTGGCACTTTTAGAGCTCTCTGAATGGCTTGGCAGACAGTCTGATGATTTCCAAGGCAGCGCGTTCAGCGTTTTTTCATATAGTGGTGTGCCAGTACTGGAGACTTCAGGGTCTCAGGTCATGAGGCAGATAAAAAGAACAAATCGTATTTCCAGAGAGTGGGACGCAATGTCAGAGGACAGCAGGTGGATAGGCAACAGTACTTGTATTAATACTGTGTAACTTAGTTCAATCAAAAACGTATTTATAGCTAGAAGTTTTACACACAAAATCTCACAGCTGAACCCCAGACACATCGTGCATACAGAGCTGCATTCAATTTTACATCATTAAAATGTTACTAAACCCAACAGATCAATAGGAAAAAAAAAATGAAGAATAAGAATAATAAATGCCATCATCTATTGTCACTTTTTTACCTTCTAAGGCTTAGAGCCCATTCACACAGGGACGACTTGTCAGGCGACCTAGTCGCCTGACAAGTCGCCTCCCGTTCTGTATTATGGAACCGTTCTAATCGGAGCGACGCAAGTCGCTCCGACTTAGAAAAAGGTTCCTGTACGACTTTGGGGGCGACTTGCATAGACTTCTATACAGAAGTCGTTTTGCAAGTCGCCGCGGAAGTCGTTTGCAGGTCGCCTTGCTGAGGCGACCTGCAAGTCGTGTTGCCCCTGTGTGAATGGGCTCTTAATGTACACGGGACGTTTTTACAACCTCTCCTGAACGATTTACCGTATTTATCGGCGTATAACACGCACCCCAATTTAGGAGGGAATTTTAAAGGAAAAAAAAAAACTTTTAGGAGGGAAGTTGAAGGGAAAAAAACTTACATTTAAATGCCCGTCACTGCAGCCTTGTCAGTGCAGCCTTGCCCCAGTGCAGCCTTGCCCCAGTGCAGCCTTGCAGCTCGCTGAGCTTCAAAATCGCCGACCGCGATTTGAAAATGGCGCCGCCGGCGCCGAAATACACAGAGCCGGTCCTCGGCTCTTCTCGGCGGCTCTCGTTCACTTTCGGCTCCACTGAGGATGGGCGCGACGGTGAGCGGAGCTATCCGAAACTAGCAGAGTACACTCGGCTAGGTTCGGGCGGCGCTCGAGTGAAACCGAAAGTGGCCGAGAAGAGCCGAGGACCGGCACTGTGTATTTCAGCGCCGGCGGCGCCATTTTCAAATCGCGGTCGGCGATTTTTTAGATCTGACAGGTCAGGATCGCAGGGGATCGGCTTAAAACACGCACCCGCGATTTTCCCCTGATTTTAGGGGGAAAAAAGTGCATGTTATACGCCGATAAATACGGTAACTTGACAGATAGTAACCAACATTTGAAATGTCCATTTTGCCACATTTACATGCCGCATTTAGCATTTAGAAGCGTTTGTTTTTTTTTCTCTCAAAATAGCCAAAAATTATAAAAACACCTGTAAATGAAACGCGGCTTAAAACGCAAGTTACTGCATTTAGCGCTTGAAATGCCTCAAAACTCAGCGTCTGAATACATTTTTTTACTTTCCAAAAAATGCCTCTAAAAATTCAACTGCCTAGAAACCACTATAAACGACCCTGTGTACATGTACTGATAATATAACAGAGGAGAGTTCAGGAGCAGCTTAAAAAAATGCCCAACTGCTCCTAAACGTCCATTTAGCAGCAGCCGTGTACAGGAAGCCTAAGGCCTCATATACACTGCTGCTGGTAAACAGATGTTGAGGAGCAGTTGGGCGTTTTTTTTCAACTGCCCCTGAACTCTCCTCTATGTTATCTTATCAGTACATGTACACAGGGTCGTTTATAGTAGTTTCTAGGCAGTTGAGTTTAGAAGCATTTTTTTTTTGCGTTCCAAAGAACGCTTCTAGATGCAAACGCAGCTAAACGGACATTTTTAGACATCGGTTTCTAGCTATCAAGTTAAATCGTTCAGTGTACATGAAAAGCCTTATAGTATCATCTGGCAGCACATTTAACCACTTTTACCCCAATTTTTGCCCAGGCCAATTTTCAGCTCTGCCGCACTTGAATGACAAATTGCGCAGTCATGCAACCCTGTACCCAAGCTATTTTTTTTTTGCTTCCCCCCCCCCCCCCCCCCCCACACACAGATCTCTTTTGGTGGTATTTAAATCACCACTCGCTTTTTTTTTGCCAAATAAAAATAGAAGGCCAAAAAAAAAAAAAAAAAAAAAAAAAAAAAAACCACACACCACACCACCACACTTCATAGTTTGTTATAAAAATTTTGCAAACTGGTAATTTTGCACTGCACTGATTGGCAGCACTGGTGCGCACTGTAGGAACAGCACTGATGTTCAGTGTACATGTCCCTTTTAGAGAAGCCAGTTATCGGCTCTCTTCTCCTCACGCTGTCAGCACAAGGAAAGGAGTGCTGATAACTGGGTTCTATTTACATCCATGATCAGCTGTGATTGGACACAGCTGTTCACGTGGTAAAGAGCCGCTGGTTGGCTCTTTACCTCAATCTGTGATCAGCAGTGTCCTCCAGACAGTGTCCACAGAGCGCGCTGCCCACTCCCCGCAGCGGGCTCAATCACAGGGGGCCGTCATGACAGCCTCCCAGAACTAGCTGCCCGCGCTGTAGCCGTCATTCAGTTAGAATGTAGTCAGCAAGTGGTTAAAAAAAAATTTGATTTGAAACCTACTCCAATTATGAAGGTGGCCATGTTCAGTCCACAGTCCCACTGTATGAGGGAATGTAGCCAGCCTCTTCTACTGGCTCCCAAAATGGAGCACATTATTATGTGCTGATGCCACCGGTGTTCTATTGCATTGTGCCCTTCGTGGAAAAGTGCCCACGCATGCGCGGAACGGAAGGCCACTCCAGTCGATTTGCCGATCAGCTGGAATGACATCACCATAGCGCATGCGCACATCGTAGGAGGGTGGTTTTTTTTTTTTTTTCGATGGGAGATACCATTTCATGGTCACAACTGAAAGCTAGGCAAAGAGCGGAGAGACGCCGTAGATGTCAGATTGTGCCTCGCTGTAAACCCGCAGCGCAACAGCGAGGCACAATATGACAAATACAGTGTCTCTCCGCTGTTAGCATAGCATTAAATTGTGCCTGAGAAATGGTATCTCCCATTAAAAAAAAAAAAAAAAAAAAAAAAAAAAAGGGATCCTACGATGTGCGCAGGCACTTTGACGACGGGCACGTAGACAAATCAATAGAATTAGACTAAGATTATTAGAACATTGAAAACAAATCGTCATTTTTAATCCCGCTTTTACAGACACTTTAAGGGCTTGTTCTAATGCTTAACAAATAACATTCCTATAGCGTTAGTATGGGCGTTCAACAAGCGCGAATGATGAGTTAAAAATGCTCCCCAAACGCCCCATGGGCAGCTTTGAATTGTTCAGGCACCTTAATACCGTTCCACAAATGCCCATTCCATTAACATAAATGAACTAATCTTAACGCCCCAAAAGCGCACCGCAACTGCCTGCCAGAGCATTTGAGAAACATTACCAAATGTTGAATGGGAGGCATTAAAAGGCTTCAAACGCCTCCGGATGCGACACGAGGCATCAATTTTGAAGAGACGCGATGCTAACATTTCACGTTTTATAGTGTGCACAGCCCTGTGTGCGGCACTGCGGCCTATTGTATTGTGTGCATTAGGCGTTTGAGGGGCCTTTTTAATGCCAGTGTGAACTTAGCCTAAAAGTGTATGCAAGTGTGGCTGTTTAATGCAAACAATGAGACCTTCAGTTGTGCTGCTGTACTCATGTGCCAACAAGGAATAGAAGGAAAGGTGATGGAGATGAGCTCAATAGTCTTCTACTTCTCTTTTCACTGTCCAGTCACAGGCTGGGGAGGGGTAGGACCTGTGTTAAAGAAAATATAAACGCAACAATTCATATTCCTGATATGTGCCTACTGTACCCATGTACTTGAAAAAGGATCCTGTTCTCTTTGTATTGCTTCCTTTGTGTAAAATCCCTGGTGATTCTGCCAGTCTCTCTGCTTTCCTATTAAAAACTTACCACACTAGCCATGAGAACACACTGGTCAGTTCTCTACATGTGCTGGGAACTCAGCCCGCTTTCCTCCAATGATCACACTTGTCTTGACCGGCTCCACCCTCCATGAATGAAAAGGTGTCACATTTGCTTTTGCCTCAACCCAACTGTCAAGCCATCAAATGGTTGGTGTTCTGATGGCGTGTAACACCATGACAACTACTGATCAAACAAATCAGAGACTAACATGGCGGCATCCTTGGCTGTAAATAGGAACGTTTAGTCCCGCTTCCTTCCTTTGGATCCCCATTACATAGCACCTGGTGTCAGTGGGCTGTTTGACTGGGTTGTCACTGACAGCTCCAAGCTTTGCTAACGAACATGAACCAGAGTGGCTACTGATCATGTAAACATGGTCAGAGTCGACAATTATCACATGGCAGAGTTCTCAAAAAAAGGTATCCTACAGATGACACAGCAGCCTTAAGATGGCAATCTGCCTCTGTTTAATACTGTAATTGTGTGATAGTCATGGTATTAAAATAAATAATACATTTACAAACCACAAAAAGGCATAAGCAGGGACTTAACAGTGTACCAAATAAAGGCACTATCGGTTATAAAATAAATTCCATCTAATAAATCTTCTGCTCTTGTTGTTTTAACTTTGAATAGTAAAACATTTTTCTTTCCGCCAGTAAATACCTTATACAGCCCACTTCCTGCTTGTCTGGAAAAAAGCCTAGGCTTATGACATCATGCACAGCGCTCTCTCTCTCTCTCTCTCTCTCTCAGGGAGGATGAATCATAAGAGGCCCAATGAGTGCTGCAGAGCTGGCGGTGTGCCGCTGTGTGCGTCTGTAAATCCAGGAAGTGAACAGGCAGCAGCTTCAGCTGACCACAGTTAAAATGGCTGCAACCAGACTCAGTGGAAGGAGATTTCTGCAGCATATTTGGCAAGTACAGAATCACAGTATTTATATAAAATATGCAAAGTGGGAAGCTTCAGAATGGCAAAGATGTTTTATTACAAATTATGTAAGCAGATTGCAGTTCTCTAAGATAAAAAAAAAAAAAAACCTGTGTGCAACAGCCATCCCCCCGCCCCCCAATACTTACCTGAGCCCATCTCAATCCAGCAATGTTGCTTGAGAGGCTTGGCTGTCCGGGACTCTCCCTCCTCATTGGCTGAGACAGCAGCAGGCGCCATTGGTTCCTGTCAAAGTCAGTGAGCCAATGGGGAGAGCGAGGGGGCGGGGCCGGGGCTCTGTGTCTGAATGGACACAGCTGCGACTGGGCTTGGGTTCCTCCATAGCAATTTGCTTGCTGTGGGGGCACTCAGAAGGAGGGAGCACCAGCGAGGGACCACTGCACAGAGCAGGCAAGTATAACACGTTTGTTATTTTTAACCACTTCCTTACCCGCCCATAGTCAAATGACATCCGCAGGAGGGACCTCCCATCCTGGGCAGGCACATATGACGTCCTTGGCTTCCCGGCCATTTAGGGGGCGCGCACCCACCACATCACTCGTGAGCCAATGCGCGTGCCCGGCGGCCGCAATGTCCACCATCACCTGCGATTGCCGGTAACAGAGCAGGGACGTGGATCTGTATTTACAGGGGACGTGCAGGGACGTGGATCTGTCAGGGGAGAGGAGACCGATTGGTGTTCCTCTGTACTGGGAGCACACAATCAGTCTCCTCCCCATGTGAGTCCCCCTTAGAGTTAGAATTACTCCCCAGGTAACAGTTAACCCCTTCCCTGCCCCCTTTTTTTTTTTCTTTTAATAGTTCCAAAATAGAGTCAAAAAAAAAAAAAAAAAAAAAGCCATAAATCTATGCCCTATTTTGTAGATGCTATAACTTTTGCGCAAGCCAATCAATATACGCTTATTGCAAATTTTTTTTACCAAAAATATGTAGAAGAGTACATATCGGCCTAAACTGTGGAAAAATGTTTTTAAAAAAAATATGGATATTATAGCAAGAAGTAAAAAATATTGTGTTTTCAAAATTGCCGCTCTTTTGTTTATAGTGCAAGAAATAAAAACCGCAGAGGTAATCAAATACCACCAAAAGAAAGCGCTATTTGTGGGGGGGGGGGTTGTCACTCAAAGTGCGACAACGCTGAAAACTGAAAATTGGTCTGGGCAGGAAGGGGGTGAAAATGCCCTGTATTGAAGTGGTTAAACAATAAAAAAAATAAAAAACATCCCAGGACTTTGGTATCACTTTAAGGCTTTAATGACCATTAGTGTTGAAAGAGTTAACTGATCCCGCTGTAGTAAAAGTAAAATGGAATTGCTTTGGGTTATTGTACTTTGCACACACAGTGCCCTTTACAAGATAAGCTTAAGCTGTGTTATAAATATTATTTCTTGTGATTTAGGGTAAAAATATCCCTCACATGAAAGTCAAATATCCACAGAATAACCTGATTAAGCAAAAAGGGTTCAGTACACCCGGCTCACTGGACTATGGCTCCGATCGCTTCAAATAACAGTCAATGAGCTTGCTGTCGTTTGTTATCCAATACAGGCAGAGGCCCTGCAAAAGAGAAAGCTCAGAAGAAAAGAACTATTGAATCATGCAGCCAGCTTAAAAGCTTCTCTCCCACTTTGTAATGTAGATGGGAAGGTGGTACACAAACCAGGCCAGGGCAAACAGGTGCACTAGTCTTCTACAACCGCTTTGTAATTAGTGCAATAGTGTGTGTGTGTAGATCAGGGAAACCTCTCCACTGGTACACAAGCATAACATTTTCAGTAGAGCCTGATATTTGCACCACTGTGAATGTTCAAAAGAGTAGTGCAGACCGCAATGCCAATGTGCCAGGTCCGCTAAACTATAGCCAACAATGTGTGGAGCCATTCAGAAGTACTGCAGAATCAGATGCTGCAGACCATTTATATTTCAGAACAAAGTCAATGCTAAATGGCGCATGGAGTGTTTGTGGACTGCTAAAGGGCATAATAATTAATACAATTTAAAAAGCAAAAATCGAAAAGAACCATACGTATGACACAGCGTAGTGGCAATACAAATGGTCACCCATTACGCTGCAACCACACTATAGAAGTGCTAAAAGCGCATGTCGTGCTTGCATAGCCAATCATTAATGGCACCCCAAACGCTGCAACGTGGTCTTTTTTTTTTTTTTTTTTTTTTGCACAAAAAAGTAATCACAGCAAAATGCTTGAAGCTTGGTGGTCATAAAGAGGCATGAGCTACTTAACCAAGTTTGTTGCACACAGGACAGCCCATTAAAATGAATGGACTGCCCTATGTATGTAGTGCAATAATGCACTACGTGTGACCTCACATCATACTGTGAATGGGGCCTTAGCCACAATGACTGACAAATGCGGTCACTGTGACTGGATATCCCATACTATTCAATCACCTTAGGCAACCACCTGGAGGCATTGTGTTGCAATCAAGTGGTAAAATTATGAAGAGTCGCCGTTTTAAAGTATAAAAAGGCATAACTTTTTTTGTTTAAGTGTTGGCTAGACTGGAGAGGGATTAGAACAGAGGTCCCCAACCCCCGCGCACTTGTCTATGGCCTGATGGGGGCAGGGCCGGGCCGTGCGGCAGGAGGGTGGATAGTGAGTGAGCCAGCACAACTTTCACTTCAAACCACTAGAGAGCGCCCGCTCCCCTTCTCCCAGCACCACGACTCCCTTCCCTCTCTGTGGTCATATCAGGAAGAGGAGGAACACCGATGAGAAGGGGGAGAAGAAGGAAAAGGAGAGCTAGGCTAAGGAAAAGGATAATCACTGGCATAGAGCACTGGTGAGGCCAAGAGCCGACTTCAGGTGACAGGCTGCACCCTCCCCACCCCAAAAAAGGTGACAGGCTGCGCGCACACCCCCACACACCTCCCACCGCAAAAAGGTGACAGGCTGCACACGCACACACACACCTCCCACAGCATAAAAGGTGACAGGCTGCGCACACACCCCCACACACCTCCTACCGCAAAAAGGTGACAGGCTACACACACACACACACACACACACCTCCCACAGCATAAAAGGTGACAGGCTGCGCACACACCCCCACACACCTCCTACCGCAAAAAGGTGACAGGCTACACACACACACACACACACACACACACACACACCTCCCACCACAAAAAGGTGACAGGCTGCACGCATACTCCCCCCAAGGAGACAGGCCTCAACACCAACCCCCAGTTCGTGGATAGGTTGTCTTGCGCAAGGCCGTGGTGCCGGGGACTGCTTGTTTAGAACATCTATTAGGTTTTTATTGCAGTCTGTGCCCCAATTAGGGGAGATTCACGCTCTTCATTTGTCCCATTTATGATCACGTAAAAGAACCTCAAATTTTTGGTTGTCCCCAGAAAAATAGAGGGGAAACCTTCCAAATGGGATACTAGTTCTGGATTGCCTTAAAGGCCAAGTTCTCTGAACATGTTACACCCGTATTTAAGGTGCCACACACAACATGTTCAGCAACCTTCCCCGGCACCACCAATTCCACCTCTCATTGGGACAGTGGTTGAGGGTTCCTCTCCCCGCTATTACAATTTGAAAACAGCGCAGGGCTCTGCCCACACTGCCACCTCATTCATTCACAAAATGAACAAACAAGTGAACTACAAGTCCAGTCTGCCACTGTGGCAGACGGCTTGTAGTTCTCAATGAACTGCAAGGGAGCGGATGAGCATGATCAGGCTCAAATTACACTGCCGCGACCTGAAAGTTGTACAACTTACAGTGCAACTTTGGCAGGCGACTTCAGCGCAGCTTAGCGGAACTTTGAAGCAACTTGGGAATGCCTGTGTAATCGTCCTGTAATGTCCGATCCAAATCACATCAATTAAGATGAGGATCCGACTTAAAGTCTAATGGTAAGTCAGATAGAAGTCGCCTTGAAGTAGTACAGGAACCTTTTCTAAAGTCAGAGCGACTTCAGTAGTGCTAATTAAGACAGCTCTCATTGACTAACATGGGATTTCACACGACTTGGGGTCTCACAAGTCGCAGCAGTGTGAACCAAGCGTCATAGTTCATTGGGTTTTTTCTGCCCGTATGGGAGGTAAGGGCAGACCGCTTTACTGAGAGTCCGCAGGAGCCTGACACTGCACCCAGATCACAGGTGAACACGCTGCAGGAGAAAAGATGATAAAAAAATAAAATAAATAATATATATATATATATATATATATATATATATATATATATATATATATATATATATATATATATATATATATATATATATATATATATATATATATATATATATATACATACACACACATATATACATATACATACATATACACACACATATACATATTTTTTTTTACGTGAATTTATCCTTTATTTGCAGGGATTTCCTCTTACTTCCCGTTTTGGCTATGGGAAAAGAAGTGAAGTGAAGATAAATCTCCCCCAAATGGGACACGTGTGTGTATATACACACACACTCCCAATGGACAGTAATCATCTGTAATTAACAGCATTGGCATGGGAAAAAGCAAAAAAAAAAAAAAAAAAAAACAAACCACACAGCTGTATAAGAAAGAGTTGTCTTTAGATCATAAGCAAACATCAAAATGTTTAACAAGGTAATAAAAGACTATAAAAATTACTCAAAGCAAAATTAGACCTGTAACAGATATTAAAAAGGACTTTTCCCCTCATTAAAAAGAAAAAAAAAAAAAAAGTTTCCCTGAACAAAATCATCTGAAAGTACATACTCTGATGTATGCTGAAGGCACTTCCAGTACAAAATCCCCAAATTAGAGGGGAGTGTACAGAGTTCAAGCCTACTACAGGTCCCTACACACACTTACTACAAATACCTCGTTAATTTTCTTACAGAAGTTGCATTTAACAGTCAACAGTAAAACACCAATTCCTTTTAGCAAGAATGTAAAAAGAATGCATGCTTCAAATCATTTTCTCATGCATGAGGTATTAGTTAAGCTTTTTAAACAATTTATTGATAAAATCATTGTATACGAATGAATAAATCCAATGAACACAACTCAGTGTTGAGTTATGCATCCTGTACTGCGAAGACTCAGCCTAGGTTTCCACTATTGCAACCTGAAATTCACGCAATTTAGATGCGACTTGAAGCAATGCCTGTGTATTCTTGAAGTCTATAGACCTCAAGTCACATCAAAGGCAGGCCAAAGTAGTACAGGGACTACTTTAGTCGCTGCGACTTGAAGTTGCACAGATATGAACGGGACTAATTGGAAATCATGGGGTACGACTTTTCATGCGACTTTGCAGTCCCAAGTTGCAGGACAAGTTGCACAAGTGAAACCAGAAAAAAAAAAAAAGAAGTTGGCCACAGACAGATTGAACTTACATATATATATATAGTTACATAGTAGGGGAGGTTGAAAAAAAGACACAAGTCCAACCTATGTGTGTGATTATGTGTCAGTATTTCATTACATATCCCTGTATGTTGCGGTCATTCAGGTGTTCAGCCAGTTCAGCAGGGACTTCAAATGTGTGGCCGTCTCCACCTGACAGAAGCCAAATCAGTAGATCATGTGATCAGTAGATCATATTTTCCAATCCCTTCAACAGAAAAACATTTGGTGATCCCGCTGTCTCAACAGAAGGGAATTCCTCAAATCCACCTCCTTTGTGTGGATGGAGGAAACACACCCCCCCCCTCCACACACACACACGCGCGCACACACACACACACACACACACACACGACAGCTCCAATTATCGGACTTCAACACAGGGGAGCCCCACTGACAGCTCAAAAGAACAGAGCCTGAAAGTATCGGTTTCAGGTATGGGTGCATTTGCATGAGTACCAATACTTGTGCAAATACTCGGTATCGATACTAGTATCAGTGCAACCCTAACTGTTGTTATGATAGAAAACAATGCTTTCTTCCTAGTCTATGAACTGGGACTGCATTGGGTAAGGTAGGTCAGCACAGCCCAACACATCTTATGTGCATGCATTACAGCCCCTGTTAACCAAAGAAGCAAATACAGGGTCAGTGTTTATGATCCCTCTTCATGGAGTCACAGAAACCACAATAATGGTAAAAGAAATGTCCTTTCTGGATCTTGCTTTTGACAACTTTAACCAAGATTTAAAGACCATGTTCAGGGAGGAGCCATGTGAGAACTTATCGAAAGGCTGGCAAAGTCATCTAGAGATCACCTTATTAGCAAACCAATGGAAATTTGCTAACAGTCCAGTACATTAGCCTGATCCAAGATCAAAGTACTGCCATTTAGCAAAATCAGCCTTGGCTGATTTTAGGGTTTGCTATAAGGCCTTTTTTGGGTTCTTAACCAGGGACTGTTATGGGCTCTGACCCCTTCATAGTAGATAAAAGGGAGATTTTTTTATCATCTTCCTTTATGTTTGTGTAGTTGCTAACCATTTTCAGTAGAAGAAGCAATATTCTTGTCAATGCTGTTGACCATCACAAAAGTGATTTAGAATTACCAACATTTCTGAAAGTAAAACCATCTCACATATACAGCAGCCATGTCATCGGTGTATTTACCAGTTTGGTTGGTTCAAGGCTGTGATGATCCGTAATCCAACCTGACATACTCAGTACTCATTCAACATAAGAAGCTGCTATATAAACATTACACAGACATCAAAGGTGGGAATCTATTATTGTTGTGAACAGACAATGCAAGAAGGACAAAGACCTCTGTGAACTAGAATATCACAGCACAATTAAATGCTTAGTTCTCAGTTTACAAGCAAATCATAAGGTTTGTTCTCAACCATTTATATTTGAAGATGGGGCGATCTGCCCAAACAGTAAAAACAATCTTCATGGGTTTGTCACAGAATCTGTACAGATACAAATATTTGCCCAGGCACTGCTGAATCCCTGTAGATTTGAATAGATGGCCTTAGGTGGGTAATACTTAAAGCGGTATTTGACCCAAAAACCAAACATTTTAAATACTGAAGCTTACCAATCATCAGATGTGGTGACTGCATTTGTTTTTTGGGCTCCCCCCCCCCCCCCCGGACACTAAGTTGCCTCATGTATTAGAGCGCCCCCACTCTGGATGAAAGAGTAAGACACCTATGGACAGCAGCATTATTAATCTGGGGGGGAGGGGGGAGTGTTCGATGTATTAAACTGATTTAGATACACTAACAAATTGAAGCCAAGCTCCAGCTCAAACTTTTTTTCCACAGCAAACAGATTTTTTCTTCTTTTGGTATAAAAGGTTTTTACATAAATAAATGCGGATCATTGGAAGCACCCCTATCAATGGGGAAGGCTTGGTCTCAACACTATAACTGCTACATGTGCAGGACAGCTTGCTTTGTTGAAAAATAGGCTTACTGGCCAGATCATCAGGTGAAAATAAAGGAAAGAAAGCCTAAGGCCTCTCGCACATGGTACTGAGGTTTGAGCTTCTGCTTTTTTGGATGCAATTTCAGGTGTTTGCTTTGCGAGAATTTGTACGTATTTACTACTTTATCACATGCCTGACGAAGAGGTCCTGCGTAACTCCAAAACATTGCACCCTTCTTGTGTTGTGATCATGCAAAAAACTACCCGTTTGGACCCCACTTTGTGCCGATCCTTGGCGCGCTGGCAAATATCTAGTTTGCACGTATTTAGGCACGTGCCTACATACACACGCACAAATACCTACCTAGGGAAAACTCCTTTAGATTTATGCTCATATTTGTGTGCACTGGTGAAAAATACTGACCGGGAACGCAGAATGTTCAATTTTTTTATTTTTGTTTACTCAAGAATAAGCAGTGCTCATTTACTCGTCTGTGTGTACAGGCACATTGTAAACAATGGGCTGTATTTTAGATCAGTAAAGAGCTTTTTCAAGCTACAGTGTGCAGGAGGCCAAAAAAAAAAAAAAAAACCACACACACACGCGAATTGGTAAGCTGCAATATAACACGAAAAAAAATAAAATAAATAGCTTTAGGATTTTATATTGTTTTAAGAACCCCATCAAGCATGAGCATGTGACCAAGATCATAATACAAGTTGAAACACATTGTTGTATGAGGTTTTGACATGATTTTTGCCCCCGTTTGCACTGAAAGTGACTTTGAATTCGAGCCACTTAAAGTGTTTGTTAACCCACGGGTACAATTTACATTATCCTCTTGGTTAATGAATCTGATGTCCCCCTGTGACCTGCGATCACGTGACCCACCATCTTTCTCCTCTCTCACATGCCAGCTGCAGCAGGCACCGAGGTCCCCCCACTGATGTCATTCGGGAGGAGGAAAGCCCACCGCAGCTGTAATGCGAAAGAGGAGAAAGACAGCGGGTCATGTGATCGCCAATCTGTAAACAAGGTATATAGCTGCATTTTTTTTTTTTTTTTTTTTATAAAGCAGTCACAGGGGGGCATTAGATTCATCAATCTAGAGGAGGATGTAAATTGCACCCTAATTTGAGCAGCAGGAGAGGGAGAAAACTGACCAGTGTCAGGGCTCATCAGCCATGATACACCGTGGTCACGGGGGGTAGGATGAAGCCAGGGTTTTATTTTTATTTTTTTTAGGCGTTACAAGGGGCCAAATGACACAGCACAAGTGCTGTACAGCATGCTTTAATAAAAAAAGGAACAGGAGCTGAATTTTTTTTTGGTGTTAAACGCTTTAAGCGCGATTTCAAAGCCGCAGGACAGTGCGATTTTATCTGCGGATTGCTGACATCTGTGCATGAAATTGCAGATGTCATTGCAAGTCGCACATGAAATCGCCAAAAATAGTTCAAGAACCACTTCAAATCTAACCTATTAAGACTATGCCATAGAAAGACATTATTTGCAATTTATAAATCACATGTCACACGGGTGTGAACGGGGGCTTAATGCATGAATATAAATTTTATCTTCTGTAACGGAATTGAGATTTGCTTTGGAAATGGAGCTGGACACACACACACACGCACACACACACACACACACACACACACACCCTATTTTGGCTGTGGGAGAGGTAAAATCTCTACCTTCTGAACCTGGTTGCTAGACTTTTGGAAGCACAAGAAAACAAACAAGGCGCCTCTAAGTGTAGAAGAAAGACAAGTTTAATGCCCCAACTGGGTTCCAAAAAAACTTACAAAATGGAGCTGCATTGGAAAGGGTCACAGTGGAAGGAAGCATTCAAAGCGGATGGATGTAGTACAAAGCAGCGGCAGTGTGGAGCAGAGGAAGCCGCTGTGAGGCCGGCGTCGTTAGCACACAGCTCACAGCGGCTTCCTCTGCTCCACACTGCCGCTGCTTTGTACTACATCCATCCGCTTTGAATGCTTCCTTCCACTGTGACCCTTTCCAATGCAGCTCCATTTACGAAGTGCCTGATTACATCTTCCATCTTGTAAGTTTTTTTGGAACCCAGTTGGGGCATTAAACTTGTCTTTCTTCTACACTTAGAGGCGCCTTGTTTGTTTTCTTGTGTTTCTATAGACCCTGCTTCAGTCTTATTAAGCTGCAGCCCTTTGTGTTGAAGAGTACCATCCCATTACTTCCATCACTTCCACCAGCATCTCCATGCTTATTTGGGACTGCCTTACATAGAGACATTGTCTAGACTATACTAGCCCTGTGCGCCCTATAGAAATATTTTTTAAATATTTTTTGATTTTTTATAGACTTTTGGAAGGTTTGTTCAGGACGACTTACAAATATGATGTGCATTTACTACAGCACTGTGCTGTTTGTTGAAAACCAATAACATTCCTTGTAAAATCAAAAGAAAAGAAAAAAGAAAGTCTTTTGTGTAAGTCCTTTTTTACATCACACCAACTGGTAACACCGCTTACACAGATATTCATACTGGAGCAAGGCTCTCTTTTCTTGGCCCACACTTGTGCAGCTCTGAAAGAAGAAGCGTTTGCCACGAAGAAGAGGTCCCATTTTCCTGATGTCAGTCAGTGGGTCATAATAGAAATTATAGGTAATGGAACCCCATAAAGTAACACAAAAACTTTGTTTTATTAAAACTGCAGACATTTGCTGCTTGACAGACAGCCAACACACAAAAAAAATAAAAGTTTGTTACAGACCGCATCTTTTCTCCTGCTGTAAGGCAGAAACACAAGCTCTACACTATCTTCTAGCTCCTAGGTTTCAAATACAGATACGTTTATTATAGATTAATTTCTCTATCCTTGTACTATGTGGCCAGCCTAGGGGCATGGTGATGTTCTGAATTGTTACTTGCTCAGATATAAAGTCATAATCGTTCCCTGATCGAGGTGCAATAAAGTCTGATGCAGTCGCTTTTTGGTGATCATTTGTTACAAAGCTCAGTCGGTTTTTAAAACGAATTTTCTTGAGCCGAGTGGTGTTCACAGGGACACCCACAGCCCAAATTTTGTCCAATTCAACAATATATAAATTAATATAAGCAGTCTATGGACTAGCTTAATGTGTATTTCCAGTTTTGTAGACAAATTTGAGAAAACCTCATTATCCGATACTGTAGGTGGTTACTTACACAACATACCTAAAAACATTAACCACTTCCCGCCCGCCCTATGGCGGATTGATGTCCAGGAAGTGGTTCTGTTATCCTGACTGGACGTCATATGACGTCCAGCAGTATAACATGCCGCAGCGCGCCCCCAGGGGCGCGCTTTGCGGCGATCGGTGGAGCGGTGTGTCAGTCTGACACACCGCTCCACCGATCTTGGTAAAGAGCCTCCGGCGGAGGCTCTTTACCACATGATCAGCCGTGTCCAATCACGGCTGATCACGCTGTCAATAGGAAGAGCCGTTGATGGACGTTGACAGACGCGAGTAGAGGAGAGCCGATTGGCGGCTCTCCTGGCAGGGGGGGGTCTGCGCTGATTGTTTATCAGCGCAGCCCCCCCGCAGATCACCACACTGGACCACCAGGGATCGCCACTAGGACCACCAGGGAAGGGGCAACATGTGGATGGCCAGGTATGTACCCCATGGCCATCCACATGTGCCCAGTGCCCACATGTGGCCGATTATTGTTTCGATTAATCGATTAATCGGTTAAAAACCTTAAAAAAAAAAAGTGTAGTGTATAATTTAGTTAATATGTAAAGTTTTAAAAAAAGGCAATTTATTCTTAAATATCTCTATGCAGTGGTAAATATAAATAACCAACTATATGGATAGGGAGCAAAATATCTAATCCACTCTGAGAATAACAGACAGAAGAGATATACTGTACATACTATTAGAGGAGAGATATTCTGTACATACTATTAGAGGAGAGATATACAGTATATACTATTAGAGGGGATATACTGTATATACTATTAGAGGAGAGATATACTGTATATACTATTAGAGGAGAGATATACTGTATATACTATTAGAGGAGAGAGATACTGTATATACTATTAAAGGGTGAATCTGGTAAATATCAAATTCAGAGATATATTTTTTATTTAAAAAAAAAAAAAACCATGTCTTCCCCGACAAATGACAAAAAATGTCATTTTAAGTACGTTCGTTCGATTTTCGAATCGTTAGTAGGGTAAAATCGAATTGTCAAAAGGATCTGTGGGAAAAGGTAGTTGAACTGTATAAAACAGGAAAGGGATATAAAAAGATATCCAAGGAATTGAGAATGCCAATCAGCAGTGTTCAAACTCTAATCAAGAAGTGGAAAAATGAGGGGTTCTGTTGAAACCAAACCACGGTCAGGTAGACCAACTAAATTTATTTATTTATTTACAGTAGAGATTATTTGCTCTTTTTGTACTATAAAGGGCTCATTTTAGTTTTTTTAACCCCATTATGTTACTGCCCGATTATTCGATTATGAAAATAGTAATCGATTAATTTCATAATCGATTAGTTGTTTCAGCCCTAGTGCCCAGTGTGCCAAATCTGTGCCAATCAGTGCCCACAAATGGGCACTGATTGGCATCATTATGTTGCAGTGATGCCCAGCAATGCCATCCTTAGGGGCATCACTGCAAACAAGCAGTGTCATCAGTGCCACCCATCAGTGTCCATTCATGCCACCTGTCAGTGCCCATCCGTGCCCATCTGTGCCAACTATCAGTGCCACCTGCGAGTGCCCATCAATGCCACCTATGAGTGCCCATCAGTGCAGCCTATAAGTGCCCATCAGTGCCACCTATGAGAGCCCATCAGTGCCGCATACCAGTGCCACCTATCAGTGCCCATCGTCAGTGCCACCTCATCGGTGCCCATCAGTGCCCGTCAGTGCAGCCATATCAGTGCCCGTCATTGAAGAAGAAAACCTACTTTATTTACAAAAAGTTTTAACAGAAACAAAGAAAAACTTGTTTTTTTTCAATATTTTCGGTCTATTTTTATTTGTTGCGCAAAAAATAAAAAAAACTGCAGAGGTGATCAAATACCACCAAAAGAAAGCTCTATTTGTGGGAACAAAATGATAAAAAATTTGTTTGGGTACAGTGTAGCATGACCGCGCAATTGTCATTCAAATTGCGACAGCGCTGAAAGCTGAAAATTGGCCTGGGCGGGAAGGTGTCTAAGTGCCTGGTATTGAAGTGGTTAAAGATAATTCTGATCTTTCTCTAGATGTTTGTTCAGAACAATTCTTGGGCAGATGGCAAGCTGTTTAGAACAACCTGAAATAAGAGAAAATTCAGTCTCCGTCCCTTCTGACAAAGAGGGACACACCGAGTTTCCCCCAATTGACATCCAATGCAGAAGCCCAGCCAGCCCAACTTACCTTTAAAAACATTCAAATTTTGTTTCAACTGATATGGAGATCTGCAGACAGTACAGACAGTACTAAACAATCTCCCCAGCCCCCTTTGCATAGCAGAGAGGGAAAAAAAAAAAAAAAAACCCACCACACCACCTTTAGTTTTCCAAAGAGCAAGTAAAATATAAGCAGAAATATCTACAGTATCTATATACTGTCAACTGCGCATTTGCCGGTTGTAGGTTTCCCGCGCCTCGAAAAATCGAATTCCAGATGCCTGCAGATCTGGCTGGGGCGAGACTGGTGAGAGGCTGGGCGAGGCTGGGAAGAGGCTGCACAGCCATATTTAGGACATAAAGAGGTTTCACTTACTGCACAGAGAAAACCCTAAACAAGCTGCATGTGGTGGCAGGCTTTGTAAGTTAGTGGCACCTTATTCTCATGGTGTCGGGATGACAAGCATTAACACAACATTCTCCCAACCACCCCACCTCGCCAGGGCCTTGGAAAATCTTCTTCCAAATGCTCCTTGTGATAATTCCTAAGGTTGGGTTCACACTAGAGATCACAGCAGGAGTCCAGTGCGTCCCTATTCTCAAGTTCAGGTCCGATTTCAACCTGAAATGGACCAAAAGATGCACAGGATACCTGTGCAATTCGCACCAGAGCCGATGCAGAGAGGTGTGAACCGGCTCCATAGAGAGGCGGTCACAATCTCCTGCTAAGCGAATTGGATGTGGGCAAACCCGCATTCAATTCGCAATAGTGTGAACCCAGCCTTACACTGTGCCTGTCCACCCAGGAGGAGTTTTGAATGTTGCTACCCACCTTCCCATGTTCCATATTTTCCTTTTTGCATGTAGTGTTCAAATAACATCTGGGGAAAAAGCCAGTCTTGACTCCACCTCCTGAGCATCCCCGTTGGTTGGTTATCCTTGTGCCAATCACATAACGCCCAGCCACCGCACATATGTATCCACAGTGGCATGAGGTCTGTGTGCTGAGAGCACGCCCTTGGTTCACTGACCGAGCTGCGGTCACACTGCAAGGATTGACAACTTGTTTGGTCTTGGGGATAGAAAAGCACTTTTAAAACTTTCCAGATCCTCCGTTCCCCCAGCAGACAGTGCTGCCCCATACTCTGGTGGTGGAAGGTTTCTCAATGTACAATGCAGAGCTATGGGAGTCAGAAGACCTTAGACCGCTGGATTGCAGAGGAGAATACGCTGCCAGGACTGGTTTAGCAGCATGGAGTAGCCTCCCCATTAAAAAAGATATTTAGTTGGGTGTTCATTTCTCCCCATTACCCACACTGAAGGAAACACACACACACACACACACACACACACACAAACCGAACAATAGTTGCTTTATAGGGGTTCCAAAAACGCTTAGCTCAGTAGTGAACCTGCACATTTAGCCCCAAAACAAGTGGCTTGCTATGGGGCCAGACCTAGAAAAAGGAAGAGCAGACAGAACCTCAGAAGAGGAGGATTGGGGCGGCTCTGTGCAATACCATTGATTAGAGCAGGCAAGTATAAAACCGGTTTATTTTAATAAAATAAAAAAATAAAAGTTTGACTTGTCAAATTACTTTAAGCACGGGTGATGTAGCTAGCACCTTATAGTTGTTCCCTGTGAAGGCTTTATATCACCAGTGCCTTCCAGGGAGCGCTTGCTTCTGAAATGCAAAATCTTGTGAGATCGAGGGAAATAGCCATTTGTTGAAGCCAAGGCATTGTATAAATATTATGTGTTGACTGGCACAACTACTCACATTGCTAACCACATGGCAACATATAAACAAACCGTGATTTCATAAAGCGTATGTACGAGATCTGCCCCAGACATCTTCAGTGGGCTGGCTGATAACCGCTGACGTTTTACACATGCTCAGTTTGAACTGCCCAGGTCTGTGGACAAGTTTACTTTAAGCAACCACAGAAGTAGCTTAGAAATACAAAAACAAAAAGACCAAATAAAATTGGGTTACCATAGTAACTATTCCTGCCAGTATATGTGCGTGGTAAGAGAATGCACTGTTCTTTCCAATCCTAGATTTCATTTTATTACATTTCCCAGCAGCTTGCATGCAAGAGGTTTCTTATAAACTTCATGTAAAAACAAATCTCATAAAAAAAAAAAAAAAAAAAAAAAAGAGATCGCCACAATGTTTTACCTTTACCCGTATCACAAGGTATAGAACACTGCGCTTTCTAGAAAAAAAAAAAAAAAAAACATGGAAACGTTTATTAAGCCAATGACACCGGTGTGTAATGAAATTCCCAATGCAGAAAGCCACACTTACACACACAAAAAACAAAAAAAAAAAAAAAAAAAAAAAACACCCACATTCTGAAGTCAATACCGCAATTGAAGCAGCAAGTCCCATAAAAGCAAAATGTAAACAGGACCAGCTTAAATCAACAATAATCCAACATTACATGCATGCTGGACTGCTTCGGAATATATAAAGTAGAACTGACAGCAAACTCCCCCATTTCCAGAGTAACGGGGTTATAATCCCGGTCATCTGTGCCCTTGTATTTTATGTCCAATTAAAGTGGAGGTCAGCCCACCACTTCAATAATTAAAAGCCAGCAACTGCACATACTGCAGCTGCTGACTTTTAATAGGGCACTTACCTCTCCTTGAGTCCAGCGATGTCGGTACAGCAGCTGATGTTTCCATCAGCTATCAGTTGCTGTCGCCACCATTGCGGGTAAGAGAACCTGGCAGTGTAGCCTTACGGCTTCACGCCGGGAACCCTACTGCGCATGCGGCAAGGCTCCGCTTCTCTCTTCAATTGGCCAGGCGGCGGGGGGAGGAGGAGGGAGCCGAGCGGTGACGTCAAGGGCCGCGAAGCAGGCTCCCAGAAGTGGGGAAAGGATACATCTGAAAGACAGGTATCCTCTCCCCCCTCAAGGTGCCAAATGTGGCACCAGAGGTATCAGATGAGAGGAAGTTCCACTTTTAGGCGATTTTCCTTCACTTCCTATCCCACAGCCAGAGAGATTAAATGTTGTGAATAAGGATTTGAAGAGAGACCCCGTCAGGTCTCTAAAGATTTGTGTTCTCCTACAATATTAGCGTGTATACTTTCTGGCAGCCCTCTCAGAGCCTTGAAAATCTTTTTGGCACTGGACACTTGTGGGACGATCAGATGTCTGCACCCCCAGCAGATTTCTCCTGGAAGTGTCAATACGGCCTTCTGAGACTGCGGAGCTGGAACAGAGGAGAGGTTGGGGAAAGGGGCTGTGGGAGAGGCAAGTACAAACTTTTGTTAATTGGAGGGAGAAGGTTTTAAAAACTTTAGAGATCTGAGATGGTCTTTAACACTGAAATGTGACCTATAAAAAGGAACCAGCAAGTTTGCCTAATGCTCACATCAGCCAAGGCTCAATACTGCACTGGAGACCAAGTGCCAGTCTGCTGCCCATTCCAAAATAGGCACAGCTCATAGAGCGATATAGGTGTACGCTTCTGCAATGATTAGCAATCACAGCAGTACCACCATGGCAGCTTCCCGAACTATACAGGAACGTGGCCAAAAAAACTAAAATGTGATCTGTCAGGGTTCCCTGGCTGTGCAAGAATTGCCTTAAAAAAAAAAAAAAAAAAAAAAAAAAAAAAAAGGCAAGTAGTAGTAGTACTACATTTTTAGTAAACCTTTGACTGGATGTTGATCAAGACAAATGGCAAAGCCTTTCAGACAAAAATGTTCACCTTCAATTATTCTGGTCACACCAAGACAAATGAGATTAAACTCAATCTGCCGAAGTAAAAAATCTAAAGAAAATCTAGACATCAGACAGAATCCATCCTTAGGGCCCTTTCACACTGGGGCGGGGTCGGCGGTAAAGCGCCGCTATTGTAAGCGGCGCTTCACCGTCGGTATTCGCCCGCTAGCAGGGCGGTTTTACCCCCCGCTAGCAGCCAAGAAAGGGTTAAAAAGCGCCTCTGCAGAGGCGCTTTGCCGGCGGTATAGCCGCGCTGTCCCATTGATTTCAATGGGCAGGAGTGGTGAAGGAGCGGTATACACTCCGCTCCTTCACCGCTCCGAAGATGCTGCTAGCAGGACTTTTTTTCCCGTCCTGCCAGCGCACCGCTCCAGTTTCACACTGGAATCAAAGCAGCGGCACTTTCGGGTCGGTTTGCAGGCGCTATTATTAGCACAATTGCGCCTGCAAACCGCCCCAGTGTGAAAGGGCCCTTAAAGCAGGGTTACCATTTAGCCAGATTTCCAGCTGTAACAAATCACCAGAAACTAATGAACTGAAGGCTGGTCCCTTGGAACCCAGCACACTGGGTGGTCACATTCACTGCCTTCTTTCAGAGATCAATAGAAGTCTATTGACCTCCACAGATAGTAGGATGATAGACAAACATATTCTGTTGTGCTAACAGTGCAGGTGTACTGAATGTCATGTAGAAAGATCCTCCCTTAAAAGTGGAACATCTCCTTTTTAAAAACCGTGAGCAGGCTGGCTCTTTATTGCAGTAAAGAACCAAACCTACCTGTCTGCTGGCAGTCTTTCTGCCTGTGAGCGCAGCTTAGTTTACATTCTGGCTAAGATCCCATGTTCTGGGATGACTGAACACATGTACTGCAACCATGCCATCCTGCACCAGTCAATTAAGATGGCTGCAGCCTGGCACCCAGAAAAAGCCAGGTAAAATATGCCAACGAGGGATGTTGGACCATTAAAGTGGTTGTAAAGGCAGAAGGTTTTTTTATCTTTATTGCATCAAGATGAAAAGCCTTCTGTGTGCTGCAGTCCCCCTCAGCGCCATCTCGATCCAGCGTCATCTCGATCCAGTGATGTTGCATGAGAGACTCGGCTGCCCAGGACTCTCCTTCATTGGCTGAAACAGCAGTGAAGCGCTATTGGCTCCCACTACTGTCAGTCAGTGAGCCAATGAGAAGAGAGAGGGGAATGAACACAGAAGCGACTCGGGTGCCCCTATAGCAAGATGCTTGCTGTGGGGGCACTCGGCAAGAGGGAGGGGCCAGAAGAGCTGAGGAGGAGGATGTGGGCTGCTCTGTGCAAAACCACTGCACAGAGCAGGCAAGTATAAACAGGTTACCGTCCAGCCTCAGTACATATACTGCGGCAGGTCCGCTCTATTGCGCAAAACGATGTACCTGTACGCCGCACTTCATGCAATAGATACTGTGGGCATGCGTACGCTGGTCCAGCGGACTCTGTGTCCGCCAGCCACCCGTGATCTCAATACAGAGGCAGAACAGGGGGATCTGTTGTTCCTAGTGATCAGCAACAGCTAAATCTGTGCTATCCCAGTGAGCCCATCCCCCACACAGAACACAGCCAGGGAACACAGTTAAACCCTTCCCTGCCAGTGTCCGATTTACTGTAATGTCACTGGTCCCCAAAAAGTGTAACTTGGGGTCAGATTTGTCTGCCACAATAATGTCAATCTATCCCAGGGGTAGACAACCCCCGGCACGGGTGCCACAAGCGGCATAGGAAGCCTCTTTTGCTGGCACTCGACTCCCTCCCAATCAGCAGGGAAGTGTCAGTGAGACACTAATGCATTCCAATTTCAGAATTCCCTACGCCACACCTTCTCTGAGGGGGAGGCACTGCGCCCCCACACATTGTAAAAGATGGGAAACGTTGTTTGGGTCTCTAACTTTGCTGTAGCTCCGATCGTCAGCTTTTGTGTTAGGGGAAAGATTGGGGGCAGTTCTGGTGGGGAGGGGCGGTCCCCGTTTCCAGGAGGACGACAACTGTCATTGGCCACTGCTAAAGCCAATCACAGTCCTGCTCCACCGTCTGGAGAAAAAAGGACTCACTTGGTTGCCACTACCAATCTCAGAAAGAAGGGATTTCACTGCGATTGAGAAAACCACAATCAGGTGACAGTTTGTGGAATTACTGTTGAGCTTCTGGGAACTTTGTTGAAATTATTCCTGAATCTTTACATCACTTACTACTGAACCCCGGCACTCTGTGTCCCTTTAAGCCCCAGACAGTATTCAGCGCAATGGAGAAAAAAAACAAAAAAAAAAAAAAAAACAAAACAAAACAAAACAAACACACACATCCAACTTTTGCTGCAGTGCACAAACTTTTTCTCAGCTGCTGGGCCCCAACTTATGATCCTGCACACAGGCCCACGGCTTTCAGAAAATGCCCCTGACTTGAGCTCATCATTGCGCATCCATTCCAGATGGTTGTATGTGACATCATATACAAGCATGTGGCCTGGATGTGAGAGGTGGATCAGCAGGATGAGTGTGCCAGGACAGGTAGATGAGTCTCATCTCTGCTTCCTTTCACCACTCTGCATATCATAGATGAGAAGAGGGTACAGCGGTGGAGCAGATGAGAAGGGGGTTCAGCAGTGGGACAGAAGAGCATGGAGGTACAGTGAAGGGGCAGATGAGAAGGGAGTTCAGTGGTGGGGCAGAAGAGTGGTGGGGGGGGAAGTGTACAACGGTGGGACAGATGAGCAGGCAGGGGGGGTACAGAGGTGAGAAAGGTGGGGCAGTTGGGAAAGGATGTACATTGGTGGGACAGATGAGCATGGGTTTACAGTAGTGGGGCAGATGTACAAGGGGGGGACAGTGATCTGAGGTGTGAAGGTGCATGAATTGGGGCTGATCCAAAGTGTGGAGTTGCAGGAATTGGGGCTGATCTGAGGCGTGAGGGCAAGATGTTAAATTTATCACTACTAAAGTAGTTTACAGCATTTACTTTATAAAAAAAATCTTTTTCGCGACAGTGTGTAGTTGAAATTTTTGGGTTATAAAATCGGCACGCTCAATGTCTTTGAAAACATTTTTTGGCACGCTACTCAAAAGGTTGCCTACCCCTGGTCTATCCCCTATTTTGTAGACGCTATAACTTTTGCGCAAACCAGTCAATATATGCTTATTGTAATTTACCAAAAATACGTAGAATACATATTGGCCTAAACTGATTTTTTTAGATATGTATTATAGCAGAAAGTAAAAACAATTTTTTTTTTTTTCAAAATGGTCGGTTTTTGTTTATAGCGCAAAAAATAAAAACCGCAGAAGTGAATTTTGTTTGGGTACAGCGTCGCATGACTGTGCAATTGTCAGCGACGCAGTGCCGTATCGCCAAAAAAAAAAAAAAAAAAAAAAAAATGATAATCCTTCCAGCGCTGAAGTGGTTAATACCACTTCAGAGGAGGGGGGGGGGGGGGTAAAATAGAGTTTAGTTCCGCTTTGTTGGGTGCAATAAACTGACTAGATGATCAAAGACTTTGCTACTTGTTTAACCACTTGCCGAACGGCTCGCGCCGATATACATCGGCAAAGTGGCACGGGTGCGCAAAACGATGTACCCGTACGTCACTCTATCATCAGCGGATAAGGGGTGTGCGCCCGCCCGATGTCCACCGGTGGCCAGCGATCGTGGCATGGGGAAAAAAAAACAAAGGCATTTCCCTATTCTGCCTAGCAACATGACAAGGATCTATGTCATGTTCTAGTGAGCCCACCCCCACTACAGTTAGAACACGCTGAGGGAACATATTTAACCCCTTGATCGCACCCTAGTGTTTAACCCCTTCCCTGCCAGTGACATTTACACAGTAATCAGTGCATTTTTATAGCAATGATCACTGTATAAATGTCAATGGTCCCAAAATAGTGTCAAAAGTGTCCAATCCGAAAAAAGAAAAAAAAAAAAAAAAAAAGCCGCCATTACTGATAAAAATTTTTTTATAAAAGTGCCATAAATCTATCCCCTATTTTGTAGACGCGATAACTTTTGTGCAAATCATACACTTATTGCAATTTTTTTACCAAAAATATGTAGAAGAATACATATTGGCCTAAACTGAGGAAGAAATTTGCTTTTATAATTATTTTCTGGGGATATTTATTATAGCAAAAATCATTACTTTTTTTCAAAATTGTCATTTTTTCTGTTTATAGCACAAAAAATAAAAACCGCAGAGGTGATGAAATACCACCAAAAGAAAGCTCTATTTGTGGGGAAAAAAAATGTCAATTTTGTTTGGGTACAATGTCGCACGACCGCAGAATTGTCAGTTAAAGCGACGCAGTGCTGTATCGCAAAGAAGGGCTTGGTCAGGAAGGGGGTAAATCCTTCTGGGGCCGAGGTGGTGAATTACACCCAATTCAGTGCATATAGAACTCTAAACCTGTACAATTTGAATACTTTGGCACCATCAATCTTTGCATTACAACTTTGGAACAAGCAGTCCACCTTGACTTAACATTATAAATTAAAGTGGTTATAAATCTCAGACACGAAATATGAACAAAGCATATCCCTCTATAGTGTGTACGTGTCTCTATGCAGAGAGCCAAGTGTCATTTCACTCTGCTGCTTCATTCCTCCACTATCTGTAGGAGTCACTTTTGAAGAGTATTCTTGACACCAAGCGGAAAAAAAGGCAACGGGGTGGGAGCTCCAGCGCACAGCTAATGCTTAACCACCTCAGCTCTGTTCCTGCATATTGTGTCTCTTCCCTCCAATCAGCTCTCAGAACCTTCCTCACCGAGTATCTTCCCTGCCCCCTGCTTTCTGAAAGTTCGACAAGCTATATAAATTCTGCATTTTAAACAGCTGTATAGAAGAGAAGACTACAGATAAACAGGTACAACATATGTAAGAGGATTTGTTTCATCTCTGTGCATCATGGGATGCGACTTTGCAGTCCCAAGTGGCAGGACAAGTGTGAAAGGGGCCTAACCGCTAAAACAGATGCAGTTGTGTAGTATCTTTAAAGTATGTGAAAGGAGTGCATGAATTCTGAACAATATCATATGTGGCAGCATTCACACATGTTCATCATTGGGTTTGTCTCACATCACATTGTATTGCATGTTTGCAACTGTACAACGTCCTATTCTGCTACAATTTACCATACAAGTCAATACAAATCCAACATAAATACGAAGTAAACATCAAAAATAAGACTAAATCAATGGGGTTGATTTAGTCTCCATTCACACAAGCACGACTCCAAAAGTAGCATGATCTCCAGTGCGACTTCGGAGCAGGATTTTGATCCAACTTTACACTCTCTGGATCAAAGTCACATCAAAAAGTACCTTTTCAATGGCACTGAGACTTGAAAAGAATGGGCTGCGACTTGTCATGCATTTTTGATGTCCAAAGTTGCACAAGTGTGAATGGAGCCTTAGTAAAACTGGAGTGCAAAATCTGGTGCAGCTTTGTATACAAAACCAATCAGCTTATTGAACAACCTGAAGTTAGAAGCCGATTGGCTACCATGCAAAGCTGCACCAAGTTTTGTGCTGTCCAGTTTTAGTAAATTAGCCCAGCTGTATTTTTTTTCACTAATACACCTGAATGCATTCCTATGGCTGCATTTGGTTAACTTCAAAGGCTGAAGCCCACGTGCAGAGGTCCTAGCAATGCCTTGCATCAGTAACAATAAAACCATCATCAAGACAAACCAAATATTTTAAACCGTTTAAAACCAAGAAAGGATGGTGCAAAAAATAAAATCATCATTAACTATACCTTTATTGGAGCTGTAGAAAATTTGACTTTTCTAACAGATAGATCTTCTTCCTCTGAGAGACCAGGTACTTCCTCATAAGTGCTGCCAAAATCATAATCCTCATCATCAGCTACAGGCTGCTCAGTTTCTGCATTTTGGTCATCATCAAAAGCTGCATTTTCTATACCAAAAGCCCCAGAGGAGTATCTCAGCGAGTTTTTATTCCTGTCATTCTGTTCTTCGGACTCACTGCCTTCGTCATCACTATCCACATCATCTGTGGCTTCCTCTGTGGCCTTCTCAGTGATATCTGTGCCAAAATCATCTTTTTTTGCATTGATCTCTTGTTCATCTTTGAAATGATCCTCTACCTTCTGTTGATTACCATTAACACATGGCTGAGAATCAAGGGGTTTTAGGTCATCAAATACATCATCTTCATTTAGGTCAGCATCTTCCTCTTCCTCGCTCTCAGATGACTCGTTTTGTAATACCACTAGCTCAGCTCTTACCATTTCAGTTTGAGTTTTGTCAGCCATGGGGCGCGCTACGTCCCATGACTTCCTGTCTGGGAATGCATTGTTATTTTGAATGGATTCAGCATCTTCTTCAATAACAGGACTTTCTGCGTTCTCTTCACAGTCCAGGCTCTTTACCAATGGTTGTTCCACAGCAACAACATTTATGGTCCCTTCATTATTATTTACACCTGTAACATTCAGCGAGGCCAAGTGGTTAGATGTGACTGAAGAAGCAGTGGTATCAAATAAAATCTCATCAGTCTTGGACAGGTTCCTAAATTCTTCCCCATCACTGTCAGCAAGGAAACTTTCCAATCTCTTGCTAATTGGTCCAGCATTTACAGAGGAGGAAGAGGAGGAGGAACATGTTGACCGATGACTGATCTGACTGATTTCCACTGAGGAGGACTTGGTTAACTTTGAGGAGTTAATATTGGGGCTCAAATCAGATGAAGAGCTCTCAACATCAACAGATCCATGTCGGCGCTCCAGTCTGATCGGTTTCTCTTCCTTTGTTGGGGAAGACCTGTCAAAAGTGGCTTGCTTGTTAAGGTTTCTTTCAAAGAGTTTCCTGGTTTCTGAAAACTTCTCTGCCAGGGTTGCTTTGTCCAAGTCTTCATCCTCACCTGCTTTGACCACCTTCTCCTGAACAGGTAGATCAGGGCTGACATTTAAGGCATTATTTCTTTGCACACTTACAACAGAAGTGTTTGCTGGAGGAGAAGAACATTCAGGTTTTATGAGTTTACTTTCATTCTGATTATCACTTGGAGTTGAGCTCATCTGCATAAACATGTTTTTGATTTTGTGAACGCGGTTTCCATACGAGGCACGGCCTCGGGTGAGGTCAGCTGGTGCTCCATTAGTGTTCGGCTTTAAAGAAGCAGGCTTCGGGGAGATCTCTGGTTTTATCCCATCAAAAGAACATTTGATAGCATGGAAATCTGACTTGTAGGAATTTCTGTGTGGAGAAGCACTTCTTAGGTTCCTCTCCCCTTTTCCCTCTGTTTTCATCATTTTCGGATCACAAAAAAGGCCTGTCTGGGAAAATGTACAAATGTCACTCCCCTTTTCACATGGACCACAGGGATCATAGGAATTAGGGCTGTGTAGGATTCATGGGAAATCCCAAGCAATGAATCATTCCCTCCACGCTCAGCTGTCGGTCTAATTTCATTGCTACAAGACAACCATCTGCTGAAAGAAAAAGAGAAAAAAAAAAGTGAAACAGTGGCCAGAACATTTTCCATGATCTTTTGTCACACACACGTGTAAGCTTCTAGCAGAACTTCACGGAGGATTGCACGCAAGAATCAAATTAATCTCTGCAAGAGGCATAATAAAGGGTAAGTTCACCTTTGTACGCTCTAAATTCCTGCTCTCCTATGGACCAATATAGCAGTCATGTACTTTTTTTTTGCAAAATCAAAGCTTTCCATTAGGATCCCTTTCACACCGGGGCATTTTTCAGACATTTTAGCGTTAAAAAAAAAAAGTGCCTGTAAAGCACCTGAAAGAAGCCTCATCTGCAATTCCAATGTGAAAGCCCGAGTGCTTTCACACTGGGGCGCTGCGCTGGCAGGGCATCAAAAAAAGTCGTGTATTTTTGTATTTTTGCCACCGAGCTGGGTGCACCGATGGCCCGAGCCCTTTCACACTGCCAGCGCCTGAAAAACGCCCCAGTGTCAAAGGGGTCTTAAGCAGCGCTTTACCAGTGTGTTTTGGGCGCTGGCAGTGTGAAAGGGCTCGGGCTTTCACATTGGAATTGCAGATGAGGCTTCTTTCAGGCGCTTTACAGGCACTTTTTTTTTTAAACGCCAAAGCGCCTGAAAAACGCCCCAGTGTGAAAGGGGTCTAAAGCGTAACTCCCCTTTTTTTGAGAGAAAATAAAAAAAATAAAAAAACACATTCCCCTCTGGGTGATCTATGTACATTACAAGGATAACAACCTTTGTTGCAGATTCCTACCTTTTTTCTGAAGTAATCCATGTGTGTTTTTCTGTGCCTCTGTACTGAGTGGGTCTAATGGGAGTGGTTTCATAATTATTAGTCAGGTGTGCAGCTGCAGGGCACTGATGAGGAAATCTGTTGGGCCTGCATCCCTTTTTTTTTTTACAAGAAAGGGCCTGCATCCCTTTAGACGTGTTCCTATTGAAAGTATCTCGCCAAAATGACATTTTTTGTTGCAGGGGATGCCTGAAATCCGACTTGCAGACTTGTGTGATTGGCTCACATATTTTCCTAGAAGCAGGAAATGATGTTTCTGGGGAGTGGTCAGTACACATTCTGTGTACAGAAAAACTCCAGGTAGCCATATTGCAAAGCATTCTCAGAAAATTACATTGGCTGCAGATTGAAAAGGAAAGTTCATTTTTAATAACATTCAATTACAATATTATTAGTGTCGCAATTATATGTGCTATATTATTTTTTCTTTAATTTGCTTTTTTTTGTTCCCCAAAGTGGAGTTAACCTTTAAATCTAGAGTCACTCACTTTTGTCTAAATCCATGTCTTCTTCTTGATCAGAAGGTCATGACACAGGAAGGAGTTGACCAGCTGACCTCATTAGCACACACCCTGCATCATCCACATTCCCAGGTGCCTGTTTTTTAAATGAAATGCAATCAGTGATCGCCCTCCTTACTAAATACACAATCAGATTGCATAGTGTATGGCCATCTTTATACAAGTAAATAGGAGGGAGTGGACAAACACTCAGATGTCGAGCCCCGTTCACAACTCTGCATAGCGGGAACTCGCACTATGCGATGTTTTTTGTTTTAGTGGTGGGGGAGGAGTTGGAGCATTTTCACTCATCACACATAGGGTAGTCCACCCACCTGAATGGGCTGCCCCACACACACAGCAATCGCCCCAAAAGGAGCTTCAGAACTTTTTTTTTTTTTTAGTGGAGCTTGGTGCGATTTTTACTGCCATTTTTGGTGCAGCGCATTTCTGAAATGCAAGGAAAAGCACAGATGTGAATGGAGCCTCATTGTTCTTGTGTTACTGCACCAATTTCACTTTCAAGCCCCATTTACATCTAGAATAGTGGGAGCGCACCTTTTGTATCTCGTTTTTCCCCGTGACACGCATAGGGCCTGTTGATTTAAATTGGCTGCACTACATGGTTAATGGGATATTTTGGCGTTTGTGGGTAGTGCGTTTTTTACTTTGCCCCTCTTTTTTTCACATGGCAAAATGTGTGTTTGCTTCGGTGTTTGGTGTGCCGTTAATGAATGGAACTGAAAGCGCAACTAGTAATTTTAGGTGTAAAAACATGTCAATACACTATGCAATCTGATTGTATATTTATTGAGAAGGGTGATCACTTTTTTTTTTTTCTTGTTATGAAATGTAATCAAACACGTGCAACTCCTTCCTGTGTCATGACCTACAGTCTGATCAGGAAGAAGACATCACTAATGGAAACATGGATTTAGACAAGAAAGTGACTGTAGATTTAATGGAAAGCTTTGATATTTTTGCAAAAAAAGTACATGAATGCTATATTGGTGCACAGGGGAACTGCAATTTAGAGAAAAAAAAAAAAAAAAAAGTGTACAAAAAGGTGAATTTACCCTTTAACCACTTGGCACTTAAACCCCCTTCCTAACCAGACCAATTTTCAGCTTTCGGTGCTCTCACATTTTGAATGACAATTACTCAGTCATGCAACACTGTACCCATATGAAATTTTTGTCCTTTTTTTTCCACACAAATAGAGCTTTCTTTTGGTGGCTTGTAATCACCACTGGGTTTATTTTTTTGCACTATTAAAAGAAAAAAAGACCGAACATTCTGTAAAAAAAAAAAAATAAAAATAAAAATGCATTTCTTTGTTTCTGTTATAAAATTTAGCAAAATTAGTAATTGTTCTTCATATATTTTGGCCAAAATTTATACCGCTACATATCTTTGGTAAAAATAACCCAAATCGGTGTAAATTATTTGGTGTTTGTGAAAGTTATAGAGTCCACAAGCTATAGTGCCAATCTCTGAAAATTGATCACATCTGAAGTACTGACGGCCTCTCATTTCTTGAGACCCTAACAAGCCAGGAAAGTACAAATACCCCCCAAATTACCCTTTTTTGGAAAGTAGACATTCCAAGGTATTTAGTAAGAGGCATGGTGAGTTTTTTTAAGTTGTAATTTTTTCCCACAATTCTTTGCAAAAATCAAGATTTTTCTTTTTTTTTTTTTTTTCTCTCTAAACAAAAATTGTTTTATTAGCAGGTTATTCTCAAACACAGCATATGCATAACACAAATTACACCCCAAAACACATTTACTACTCCTCCTGAGTATGGCAATACCACATGTGTGAGACTTTTCCACAGCGTGGCCACATACAGAGGCCCAACATGCAGGGAGCTCCATCAGGCGTTCTTGGAGCATAAATTACACCTATAATTTCTTGACTACCTCTTACACTTTTGAAGGCCCTGGAGAACCAGGACAATGGAAACGCCCCAGAAATGACCCCATTTTGGAAATAAAACAACCCAACGTATAATCTATGAGGCATATCAAGTCTTTTGAACATGTCTTTTTATCTACAAGTTTTTGGAAAATGCGTAAAGAAAATGAAAACGCTTTTTTTTTTTTTTTTTTTTTGTTTGTTTTACACACACACACACACACACACACAACGTTGTCCATTTACACAATGTTTCTAACACATAGCATGTACATATTAAAAATTACACCCCAAAATAGATTCTCCTACTCCTGAGTACGGCGATACCACAAGTGGGAGACTTTTCCACAGCGTGGCTACATAGAGAGGACCAACATGCAGGGAGCACCATCAGGTGTTCTAGGGACACAAGTTTCAAATCTAATTTGACTACCTATTACACTTTTGTGAGGCGCTGTAGTGGCATGGATGAGAACTGATGTGCCAAGGATGAGCATAAATGGGGATGGCCAGGTATGGCTGAGTATGGCCGGGTATGGCTGGGTATGGCCGGGTATAGATGGGATGGCTGGGTATGGCTGAGTATGAATGGTTATGGCTAATTATGGATGGGGGTGGATGGGATGGATGAGTATGCCGAGGATGTGTGGATGAATATGCTGAGTATTGATGGCTGAGCGTGGAAGGATGGATGGATGAGTATGCTCAGTATGAATGAGTATGCTCAGCATGGATGGCTGAGCATGGATGAGTATGCTGAGTATGGATGAGGATGGGTGGGTATGCCAAGTATGGATGGGGGAGCATTGGTAGATGGATGAGTATGGATGGATGGATGAATGTGCCAAGTATGGATGGCTGAGCATGCAGAGTATGAATGACTATGGATAAATGAGTATGCTCAGTATGAATGAGTATGCTCAGTATGGATGGCTGAGCATGGATGGAGGAGTATGCTGAGTATGGTTGGGTGAGCATGGATGGATGGATGAGTATGCTGAGCATGGATGGAGGAGTATGGATGGGTATGCTGAGCATGGATGGCTGGAAAGGGCACTGAGCAGCGCTGTGGGCACTGCTGCTACGGATCTCTCCCCTCTCACTGTACCAATAGGTTTGGGGAGGGGAAAGAGAGAAACCGGACGTGATGCTGGTTTACTAGTGATCGTTCCGTCATTTGACGGAGCGATCACGTGGTAAATGGCCACTATCCTCGATACCATGGTCACGGACGTTCTCAGGTGCGTGCGAGAGCGGGATTCTGGAAGGACGTCATAGTACGCCCTCCCAGCATTATCCAACCGCGCTGCAGCCGTCATTCGGCTATAGCGCGGTCGGCAAGTGGTTAAACTTGGTCGGCTCAATGTTGTAGTTACTAAAGGACCAGTCCCCCTAGAACTACAATTTGTTATGTGTATACATACACACAAAAAATTCAATCACCCATTAGGTTTCCTGTAGGCAAGCACTAATAATCACCCAGAGCTGTTGGAATCTTATTCCAAATGCTTTAATCTCTAGAAAGTAGTTTAAAAAAATAAAAATCATCTAAAGCATCGTACACATGATGAGAACAGATGACAAATGATCATCCGTTTGTTTTTGAGTGCTCTCATATCAAAAAAACCAATAGGTTACCAAAGTTACAAAAATTTTCATATGACAGAATACAACTTTGATGTCATGTGTTGTATTGTAATATATTCTTTCGTTTCCCAGCATGTGTGGTCTTGCTCGTCTGGGTTTTTAAGATGAATACTGTCATGATTAAACGAAAATCGCTCTGGTATCGTACAAGAAAAAATAAAAAAAAATTGTGTTTGTTTCTTCACGGTTGGCTCTCAAAATTTGTGATTGTGTACCAACAATCAGATTATCTTACAATCGCTTAGAAAGCAGTATTTTTCATCCGATTTTCTGATCATGTGTACTAGGCATTAGGCAGCTAATTGAACCCAGGAACACATGCATTAGAATCTATACTAACAGTAGTCGGTGGTAAAACCTACCTTCATCTAGTCAAAACTAAATTAATAATAGTGGGCAGACTGTTCCTTTAATAGTCTAATTAAAGTCATTTATAAATATCACAACCATGCATTTAAAAATAAATAAATAAAACAAAACACCCCAGTGACAGGATGACAGGCTATTAGAAACAGACAACCAAGTCAAGTTGGAACTTCTAGTTCCAGAATAATTTGGTCTGATGGAAGCTATCCACCTGTTACAAATCAGATGGTAAATGTACAGGAGAATGTACAAACACCTATGCAGTGCAAGGACTTATCTGATTTAATCTAAAAACGACCCATTGGTCCTCAGTGTCCCTCTTCTTGTAGAGAGAGAAAGTTCCCACAATTTATTATGCACCACCACATCTCATCCATTTTTTTCCTATAGCTGAAAAGTGTTCTTCCAATTTTCCATAAAGGTTAAGCAAATGTAATGGCTTGACTGGGGTGACCTTTACATTGCATCGCTTCTGTCAAATCAAAAGAATCGTGTGCAATCGGATTTTAACGTGTGTTCCCAGCTTTAATTATATCTGAAGCCAAGACTTGTTTTCCTCTATTTTGGATTGAGTGAGGAATGGCAAAACACCTTTAGCTTTTATTCTACCTTTTGTGCCTACTGGGGGAAGATTTCCCTTCCTTCCTGACATACAGACACAGTAGAAAGAAACAGGAAATCTCTCAGAAGGAGGAAAATCCAACTTAAAGTGGAGTTCCACCCAAAAGCGGAACTTCCGCTCATTTGTCATCGCCCCCCCGATGCCGCATTTGTCTTTGATAGGTATCCTGTCCCCACCTCCAGCAGTCCAGGCCACGGCAAATTACGCCAGAAGCTCAGCTCCTTCCCTCGCCATTGGGCCAGTAGAAGAGAGCAGCAGTGCCTTGCGCATGCGCAGTAGGAACCCAGCGTGAAGCTGTAAAGCGACACTGCCGGGTTCCCTTACCCGCAATGGCAGCACCAGATAGCTGTCCCCAGTGGAAGATTTCCCCTCTATTTCTGTTCTGGTGACAGCTCAAACTTTGGACATTTCCTCACTCCTCACAGTTCACGTATATGCGATGAGGGAAACGCAGCGAATCCTGTGCATTTCCCACACGGCAATGAAATCGCAAAGCGATCTGCTGCGAGTGTCAATGTTAAAATGACGACACCCCCAAAACAGCTTGCAAAACGTTGTGAGATTGCCTGAATCGGATCGCATGGGTGTTCACACCCATGCAATCAGATTCTGGTGCAGCAAAAAAAAAAAAAAAAAAAAAAAAATGTGTCCTGCACCATTTTGGTGGGGATGTGGTGCGAGTTGAGTCATACAAAAATTACTGCGATTTACACTCGGTAATGTGAACCTACTCAGTCCTACAGAAAATGGTCACCAGGACAAAATATATAAAGGCAACCTTTTCAATACAGAAGAGCCATTGAAATAAGCTTCCTGGCCTCAGGGAACCCCTGCTAAAAAAATAACTATCCACAACTCATGATACATTAGTGTGATGGTCATTGGGAAGAACGCTCCTTACATTTGTGGTCATCGGGAAGAATTACCCCCTTACAGATAGATAAAAAGATTGATGGTGTCAGTGGGAATTTATCTGGGAGGCATTTCTCACCTGGTACCCTATGAAGGAACACTGGTTTAAAAACCCTGATATAGAGTAAAGACAACAATTAAAAAAAAAAAAAACCTGATGGAACTTCTAACCCCTTATCACTGTATCTGGGATTTTTTTTTCTCTGGTCTGGGCTTTAGACATTTTTCAGAAAATAAAAAGAGAGTTATAAAAAAAAAAGTTTAATTATCAGTATAAGTTCATAGAAAGAATTGGTGCATTGTAAGTCCAAATTTACTGCTGCAGAACACCTGGTCAATCTGTTCTTCATGTGACATTTAAGCAACACTTTCAATACAAATCGGTTTGGTTGCCCGAGTGACTGACAGCATTTTCTACACATCATTACCCCAGGCCTGCATGCTTCCAGGCATACTACACATAATGGAGAAAATAAATGTCACTTTGTCTCTTTGCCAGTACCAAGCAGCTTTAAAGAAACCAATAAAGTTCAGGCTTAGAAAAGCCAACAAGTAGCCTAATAACTAAAAGTCCAAGCAAGACCTGCCCAACAGGGATATTAGAGCGCCATTAAATAATAAGAGTTCTCTCTTACAATGGTGACCCCCCCCTCTTACACTGCAAGGGTTAAAGGCTCCTTTATGCCAAGGCTACCTAAGAAAGGGACTTCTGCTTTCCCAATACCTAGCTCCTGTAGGCTCACTGCACATTGGGCAACCAGCCCCTGCAGCCACTTCTCCAAGGCACTCCAACATCATCACATACAATGCAGGGCCAATAGGCGTGCATTATGCAGGGCCAATAGGCGTGCATTATGCAGGGCCAATAGGCGTGCATTATGCAGGGCCAATAGGCGTGCATTATGCAGGGCCAATAGGCGTGCATTATGCAGGGCCAATAGGCGTGCATTATGCAGGGCCAATAGGCGTGCATTATGCAGGGCCAATAGGCGTGCATTATGCAGGGCCAATAGGCGTGCATTATGCAGGGCCAATAGGCGTGCATTATGCAGGGCCAATAGGCGTGCATTATGCAGGGCCAATAGGCGTGCATTATGCAGGGCCAATAGGCGTGCATTATGCAGGGTGATGCAGAGAGATTGGCCACAAGTCAGAGGAGCAGGGGATACGGTGGATAAAGTCCTTACTCTGAGCTCAGATCTACTCTGTACACCTTAGGCATAAATGCTCATTTAACGCTTGCAGTGTAGGGGGAAGCACCTGATTGGCTGCAGCCACTTTTAAGGCTCATGCACACGGGACGGCAGCGCTACAGTAGCACTAAAAAAAAAAAAAAAGCCAGTTTTTTTCACGTTAACCGTGTTTTTACATTAGCGTTTTTGCGTGCTTTGCCATGTCAGTGTTTATTGAAAATACTCTCTACAATGTAAAAACGCCTAAAAAATGTCAAACGCGTCTTGGCGCGTTTTTTCAGCTCGTTTTTACTGCTCCTGGAAGCACAGGATGGCTTTTTTTTTACTGCCTCCAACAGTTTGTGTGTGCATGGACACATAGGCTAACATAGAGGGGCTTTTAGAGGCAGTAAAAAAATAAATAAAAACCCCCATCAGAGGCCCCTAACAGTAGCTATAAAAACCCTTAAGATGGCAATTTTCCCCATTTGGCTCTTTCAGTGGAAGGATGTCAGGCTGGAAAGGCCATCAGAGCCACCCAGTGAGGATATTGTGGCCCGTTCATCAGGAACCAGCCGACATTCCCTGCATGGACGGCCAGCTTAAAGCTGATGTCAGACGGGCGATTCTGCTATTAAACTGGCAGTGGCCGGATCGCTGAAGAGGCCGCCCCCATCTGTCTCTCTGTAGCAGGAATGAGCTCAGGTGTGTTCAGAAATGACTCTAAGCTATCCCGCTAGGCCACTATCAAAGGGGACAGCCAGCAGCGGGATAGGGTCAACCAGGGCAAGGATCCAGAATAGCACCCCTCCCCCACTGTTAATACATGCTGTAGAGTGGGTGTACCTCCCTAAGTCTATTCTTTGCCCCCTTGCTTCTCTGCACCTGCCCCCACCCCCCTTGTCCCAGCCAATCATAGGTGGCAGAAGCATTGTGTGCCCCTTGGATGAGTGCAGCTGCAGGGTGGGGCATGCCTCTGATTGGCTGCTTGCTTTGACAGCTGCATGGCGGGAGGGCTCCGCAGGGACTCTAAATACACCTGAGCTCGGGTCTACCCCGCGGTAGGGAGGGGCTCGGGTCTACCCCGCGGTAGGGAGGGGCTCGGGTCTACCCCGCGGTAGGGAGGGGCTCGGGTCTACCCCGCGGTAGGGAGGGGCTCGGGTCTACCCCGCGGTAGGGAGGGGCTCGGGTCTACCCCGCGGTAGGGAGGGGCTCGGGTCTACCCCGCGGTAGGGAGGGGCTCGGGTCTACCCCGCGGTAGGGAGGGGCTCGGGTCTACCCCGCGGTAGGGAGGGGCTCGGGTCTACCCCGCGGTAGGGAGGGGCTCGGGTCTACCCCGCGGTAGGGAGGGGCTCGGGTCTACCCCGCGGTAGGGAGGGGCTCGGGTCTACCCTGCGGTAGGGAGGGGCTCGGGTCTTACATTAAACTTACCTGAGTGATCCCGCCAGGACGCTGTCACTGTACTGAGCCAATCAGACATTCCCCGCCCTGAAGCACTTACCCATGGAGTACCTTGGCCGCTTACGATTGGCCCAGTACAGCATCCTGGCGGGATCACTGGGATGGGCCAATGGGAATACGCCTGAGCTGATCCCTACTCTGCACT